>JAKSZT010054123.1:24199-56048 GCA_026826555.1 Tolypeutes matacus
CTATTCACATGCCTAATTGAAGTCTGATCCCTTTTTCAGCTTCTTCAACAATTGTGGTAGGGAATAATTCTGCTCCTTCAGTACCTCCAGAGCTACAGAACTCCAACTTATGAGTCATATGATGAGCTATATTCACACAAACACCCAAAGTACCAGGGAGCTAGCAGGTCACACACATGTGGAGCAAATCATCCCAAACTTAAGAAATAACAACCAAACCCAGAAACAAATGTGATGGCTACTAGACCTTTCAGTCTATGCCCTAATTTCCTTATTCACATTTTCCAAATGAAAATATTTGCAGAAATAAAAAACAATTGACAGTTAATTTATATTGAGGACATCAACCACAGACCACAGCAGAAATTTTGTTGTGTCTCAACATCACACTTTTACCAGGGTTATGTTAATTAACAGAGATAACAGAATTTATATAATTGCCTACTTCTCTTTTAAAGTTCCTCCTTGTTGAAGATGAAGCTCTAACCTGTCCTTAACTGCATGCACTTTTAGAGAAGCATTAGAGTAAAACAATGTCCCTGACATGGAGTTGGTTGTTCTTGTGACATATAGCATTTTCTAAGAATAACTAAAATTATGACTAATAACATTATAATGTGTATAAAAACATGCAGATTATGATGAGGACATATCATGGACATTGAGAACATTACCTAATCTCTATTAATTCTATACAACTTTTAAATATTTATATGAATAATATTTTATCCATACAAATGGATAAAACCTACAGAAGGTTAGAAAATTCCTTTTGATTTGAAAACATGTCCCATGCAACCTGTAACAAATGAATTTAAATATTCCCCACACATCTGTTTTACAAGGAGAAAGAAAAAAATCCTCTGTGATTTTCCAGGGTCCCACTAGAAAATCCTGAATACAATTTCAATATATATTAAGAATATTATTTAGGGTTTGTCTTGGACCAGACAAACTGTCAAGTTATCAGTTTTGAACATTATGTTAATAAAAAAAGTGGGTCATGGTGATAAAACATTTGATTACTTATTTAATCAAGATAGAGAAGAGATTTATTTTAAAAGTGAGCAGACATTTTCTAAAAGACCAAAAAGTATATTCTGATATGTTATAGAAATTTGTCTTCTAGTCAGAACACGAAATGGGAAAAAATGTTTACATTTTCTCACCATGAGCAGTGTAGTAATCCAAAGCAACCTCATTATTTTAACAAAAAGAAAATCAAACTCTAGTTTTTGCATGAATTTACTCTTTCATATGAAAGCTCTTAAAAATTATATGTAAGTCTATAAAATCTTAGTCAGCATTGACTGCAACAAATAAAATTCATTTCCACAATCTTTCTATAACATTCTATATTCATTTAGTCTTTGCCCAACACATTTCTCTTTTACATTTGGGTAAAAATCAGTCATTTTACTTCAGGACTACACAACACCCTTTTTCCTTAACAAAACACATCCTACATACTTCAGACACCTCATTCCTGCATACTGCGATTTACCAAAAACATCTGTGAATTGTCTTCAAACATCCTACATAACACAATTATTCTTAAAATAAAGTTTGTCAAAGTAAGAACTCAATTTTGTTAGGCAGAAATTTACATTTTATATCATTTTAAAGATCTAATGTTAACTTATTTTATTAGTAAACCTATATGAATTTAAGGAGAACATACCTGAGTAGCATATAATTGCAGGTTTCTATTGTAGTTAGTACTGATAGTTCAGGAGACATAGCTGTTATAGGGGATGAGTTTCAGATATATTGTTTTTCTCAGCTTCCCATTTTATAAGTATCCTAGTGAGATATATTATGAATAATTTCTGAAACAGTTTTCTGGAGACAAGCAGGAAGGTCTGGTTTATTATTATGGCTAAGTTATGATTTAATTGCAGGTTTATAAAATCAGCCAGCACTTTTCTATTTTTCCTCCTTTGCAGATTAAAAATCTTTTTTTTTTCATGACATTTCAAAATAATGAACAATGTCAGGCTTTTAATCAGTTTGCATTTGAGGTTGGTTGTTCATAATTTTCAAAAATTACTACCATTGTTTAATTTATCTAAAGCACAATCCAGGAACTTGACTATAGCACTCAAGGATATTTTTTTTTTTACTTACTGGACATTTTGAAATTCAGCAATTCTATTTAATTTCCCCATCCCAAGGATATAAATATGTTTTAATAATGATTTGTCTACTGTCTACTGTCGCAAAAGTACTATTAGAGGAAAAATAATTCCAAATTAGGGATTTCCCTTGGAATTTCAGAGTAAGTGAGGAACCCATTTTACAGGACAATTTTGCAAAATGTGGCTTATTTGGCAACATTGTCATTGTTCTTACCACCTTCATTCCTCAGGCTTAGTAGAAAGAGCTCCAAACTTAAGCCATACCTCCCCCATAGCTGCCCCAAGTGCCTCTGTTCATACACCCACCACTTGAACTGTTTCTGTATTCTGGGAGGACTGTTAATGAGTCCTCCCAGACTCATTAACAGTCATTAAGTTCATCTAATTTATTTTAGATAAATTAGGTGGCCCTCATATCTATTAGAGCCCATGTGCTCCACTTCCAATTGCTTCCAATTATATTACCAGATCTATTTTGCCTACAGATGTGATGGGCAATTGGAAAAGCCTCTGCCATTTCCTGTGGCAGCCTTAACAGTCACCTGGAAAGGCATTTTGCTTTCTTAGAGGGCAAAAAGCATTAGGGGATGTTGCTGATCCTTCAGGAAGCTGTGGTCACTCTCCTCTCCCATGTGTAGGCTTCCACAGCAACCACAAGCACACATCCCCAGAACCCAGCACCCAGAAGGCCAGAACAGGCAGGCCAGGATCTTCAGGTAAGCCCTCAAGCTTGATAATTCACCTACATTTTTAAACTTTGCATTTAATTCTACAAATATTCTTTTCACATTGGAAGTTCAGTTTCTTTAATTTCAGGTACTTCAGGAGTATGGTTATGCATATAACTGCATAATATACTTATTTATCTTTAAGTAATTTTAATAAAGTTTCTTTAAGAATTTTTAAATTAATTTGGTATTATGATCTGGAGGTAAGAATATATATATTAAACAAATAGACTGACACAAATAGAAAGCTTTTAGCTTCAGTTAAATATATTTAGCTATGAGTCAGACACAAAACCACAGTAACACAGAAATACAAAAACTCACTAATTTGAACCATAATTCTGAACATTTTCTGAAAATTTGTATGCTAACACAAAGACATAAAAAACTGAATACGTGGAATTCTGGCTCATTTTCCTTCTCTTTTACAATGTAAGTCCAATTGTAATATGTTGTTATATTTAAGAGACCCATTCTCTGGCATTGTTATACCCAGATTCTAATTTATACTGGGGCTAGGCTATGTTACAAAAGAATAGTATATTTTTCTTTTTCATTTATTCACAGCTAAACAGAAAATTATCTAAAACACATTTTATAAGCTACAGCCAGGTATGCTGTTAACATTTCCCATATGTGTAACTTTCAGCATGCAAAGACAAAGTATACACAGAACTAAACACAATTAGACTCAAACTTGGTAAACAATGATTCCATTAACCAGTAATGTAAAATAAAAGAAACCAAAACCAATGTGGGACTCAAACCCATGACCAATGACTGGAATCAAAATGGTCTTGAACCCATGACCAGAACCAAAGTGAGGCTCAAACCTAAGCCAGAAAGTGAGTATTTCCATGACTGACTCTAATACCTGGAACCAGCACACAGAACAACTCAGGTGGACTAAGGTAGGCTCAACCCCACAAACTTAGGACTAAACGGGATTCAAAATCACAG
The DNA here is from genome assembly GCA_026826555.1 of Tolypeutes matacus. NCBI lineage: Eukaryota > Metazoa > Chordata > Mammalia > Cingulata > Chlamyphoridae > Tolypeutes > Tolypeutes matacus. The sequence continues at coordinate 28,026 of JAKSZT010054123.1, forward strand.
TCTTAATAGCCAAGATGGACTAAGGTAGGACTCTAACCCATAATCCAAACCCAGCAACTGAGCTGGGATAAGATGGGAATTTAAAACCCAGTCTTAACCCAATAACCAAAAATACCCAGAACAACAGACAGGTTTCACATAGGCATCTTAAAAAAGTAACTCACCCAAAAATAACAAATTTACTCATCCAGAAGATGTCTTCATCTGGAACCACTCCTTTTCTTGAAATTAAACTGTGCCAAGGGATGATGATGCCAGTGGAAATGGGAGAAATTCTCGGTTGTTGAGCCTCTAGATTAACTGGGTCTAGGTAGCCACTGAGGGTCAATGACTGGAAATTTCCATGCTGCAGGTTCTGTGGAGCCTCAGGCAAAATTCTCTATGACTGACCCTTTATGGTCACCAAATTGTTACTGCCCAAATTGTGTTCATTGCCTGATGCACATACAAGTCAATGCTGTGACACCAGGATTTTGAGGAGAGTTTATTGCATAGTCACCCAGCAAGGAGACCAGATCTCAGGGAGACTCAGATCAGTCTCCCTGAGCAAATCTGAGCCTACAGTTTTATATTGTGTGGCGAAGGCAGGCTAAAGGGAATGGCTAAGGAAGGGGTGAGATGATGTGGGCAAATCCAGTTGGGAGTGGAAAGGCAGGTTAAGTGTGTTGTTCAGCAGAGCTTGCTCTGTTGCAAATCATGCTTGATCTAAAAATGGAAAATTAGCATGCCCAGTGGCTAGAACTGGTCAAAGCCCTCCTTAGCAGGTGCTGCCAAGAGAAAGGAAAGTATAATTTTTCTAGCTGTGAAGCAAGCTTCTTCTGAATAAATATGATGAGTTGGGAGCTCAAATAAAATAAATGTAAACTTTTTCAAACCAGTAAGAGAGGCTACTTCAGTAAAAAATGAGTTGGTAAGTGGCAGTTTCAGTAACAACAAAGAATTAAAAAATATTTATGTGCAATAATATGATTTCTCTAACAGTTTTTTTTTTTTTTTTTTTTTTTTAAGTTAGAACACTTGGTTCTCTTAAACAATTAGGAACATAATAAAGTACAGGAAATTATGGCAATAAAATACAAAATATCTAACTTCTAAGCCAAATACTCAAAAAGGTAAATAAATATTTTTACAATTTCTTAATAACAAATGGATAATCCCCAAAAATATTATTTTGACAGAAAACCAATTTTCCTTTGCATGAATATACTGTTGCTTAAAAATCTTATAGAGAAGCTCATTAATTAACCAGCTTATAACATGAAAAATTAAATTGCTTTTCTCAAAACTAAAAATTTCCATATCCATTCAGGTTTTATCATTTAGTATGCTCTTTTCTATTCTGCAATAACCAATAATTTTGCTTTAGTTTGTGTCAGAACTACTTTTTTTCTTTTTTTCCTGACAAAAATCATATCCTGCATAACTTGTGTACATGACTTAACATCAGTCTAATATTTTAATTTATCAAAATGTCTTGGATTCTACCGTTAAGCTGGCAAATTATACAAAACTGAATTACTGTTGAAATTGTTTAAAGAGGCTACTTTAGAATCATTATATCTTTCTGAAACTTCTAAACACCAATCAAAGAATACACTCCACTTCTTTAGTAGGGACCAGGAAACTCTTTTCAAGTGCAAGTCTCAAACACTCTACATTGGTTAATTTATATGATCCACAAGTGGCCACTGAAAACTGAAATCATCCTTGGTGAGATTCACTATTTACTGAGAAATAAATATGAACTAGACACATAGTGTTATAGAAATAGGCATCAGGAGATTTTGCAGGAGTGGAGGAAGGAGACTGAGACTGAGAATAGCCCATCTTCAATGAAAGGTTTGAAATAAAAATTACATAAGTTCACCCAAAACAGAAAATCAGTTGTCTTGTGGTGTACCAGAAACTTTGTATACCTCATTCCCCTGAAAAAATAAAATAAAATGGACAGAGTTAGAAACTCATAAAGTACACATCTGACATGAAACTAAAGCAAGTCCAACAACATATGTGGAGAGCTATTCTGGGCAAGTCAAGGACACATTGATTTACTGTATGTAAATAAATTACACATATTCTGACATAAAATAGAAATGTACTGTAACTGCCATGAATTGGGAAACATTACTGAATACTTCTCTTTGTTCAGTTTGACCAAAGAATTGCAAATTTTATTGCACAGGAAAAATCATTGAACATGTAATCACTCACAAGAGTATAGGCAAGAAGGAATCCTTCTCAAGAGGAGTTGAAGGAAAGCTGGCTCTCTTGAGTTTGAATAAACCAGTTATGCAGGGCTCATTAAGGGTATGATGCATATGTGTCCTTCCTAAAGAAAAAACATACTTATAAAACTTCTAGAAACAGAATTATTCTTAAATGTGTATCTATCACAGAAGTGGCTCCGTGAATTTTATTCAGTGAAGGAAGGGGCTAGATTTGCTCACTCTCTTTTAATATTCCAAAAGAAATATTCATTGTAAGGAAGATAAACTTGCCTCATTTTTAAGGTATATTTGTATATTATAGTTGATTTATTTCTTTGATATTACTAATGAATAGTTCTCTGAAACACTGATGATATCTCAAGATCATTAGCATTCTTAATTTTTTCTGTCTCCTATGATAAATTTATGCAAACAGGATAGTATGAATGTGTCTGATTCTGGTGTTTATCCTACATAATTAATTTTTTAATGGTACCTGAAGATCTGTGCGTGTATACAAATCTAGATGCCAAAGATCAGAAATGTAAAGATAAAAAATTGACCTAATGTAAGTAACCAAGAATGAGATATTTCTTGAACTCAATTTTAAAGGATAGCTAAGACATTTACAGGCAAAAGAGTTACAATGGCATTTTATGGAAATCTAAAATAAAATAAAATAGATAAATATGATCCTTAAAATCCAGTGGAAATATAGAGATCTCTTGTGTAGTTTTTATGGTGAATACTTTCTGAAATAAATTAACTGGGTATTATGAACCAGCTATGCTCCTTGCTGATTATTATAATATATTGCTGTGTATCATCTGTTTAACAATATATGTGAAATTACCAATTCTGCTCAGTATGTTTTTGTTGACATTTTAAAATTGGGAAATAAATACTTTTTGGATATCCTGAATAAGAAACAGAGAATACCCTGAAATCTCTCTAATGGCCAAGGCTTCTTCTACCAACCACGGTGGATTTTGAAGGTGAAGCTGTATCATAAATTTAGCATAGTGAACCATAAGAATTTCAACGGACTGAGGAAAAAGATTAAATAGAAAGAGATGGAAGATAGGAAGGAGACTTCTAATGATCAAGTGTTAATGCATGACTTTTATAAAGCAAATATAAATGTAAAAAACATATGTAAGCCTGGTTCAATAGTATCATCTTTACCATTGAGTAATGCTTTGGTAGTTTATAAACTTTATAAAATTATCTTCTTAAAGTATTTTCTCTACTTTACCAAATGAGGATATTAGAGGAAACCACACTTAATTGAAAGCATATTATAGAAAAACAATTTGCACAAAATATTTTACAGAGCATAAGAAATTCATATGGATATAACCAATATAAGCAAATTATTATTATTAATTAAAATGGTCAAGGAGAATGTAAATATCTTTGTAAAGTCAAAAAGATTATATATAATAAAATAATAAAATTAAAACTATAAAATTTTAGAGTTATATTTCCTCAATTCTAGGTTTTCCTCAACTGAAAATGGAGGTTTTTGGATCATGATATCATATTAAATGCACTCATTTGTTTATTATATTCTGTGAATAGTGAAGTTATTAAATATCAACACAGTTGAGGTAGAAAACTATATATATATGTATATATGTATGTATATTCATTGTCTCACTTTACTAAAGGCTGCCAATGCAAAATATCAGAAATTCATTGGCTTTTATAATGGGAATTTATTAGGTTAAAATCTTATGGTTCTAAGGCTGTGATAATGTCCAAACCAAGGCATCATCAGAGATGCTGTCTCACCAAACTTCAGCTCTTGGTGATCCTGGAATCCTGCAACATGGCAAGGCACAATGGTGGCTGGTCTCTGCCAAGGTCTCTGCCTGTCCCTCTGGGCTCACTTTCTTCCTAAGCTCAGCTGTGGGCCATCAGGCATAGGCTAGGGTATAATGGCAGCTCTGTTGATCTCTGGAGCTCAGCTGTGGATGATCAGGCATATTGGTCAAATTTCCTCTGTCCTCTGGGCTTCATCTCTTTTAGCGTCTCTGGTTTTCTCTCTCTCTGCACTTTCCTTCTGTGCTCTGCTGATTCCAGATTTCTCTATCTCTGCAATTTTCTGTGTGTGTGTCTGTTTTCAGTCCTCCATTTATAAAGGACTCCAGAAAGAGGGTCAAGACCCACCGTGGATCAAATATCAGTGAAGCAATCCAATCAAAGGCCCCAAACTGAATTCAATCCAATCAAAAGGGTCCCATAATAACAGGGATGGAAAATTCAAGAACATAATTTCTGGGGTCCACAAAAGACTCACATCAACATATTGGTTTTAAAAGACTGCCACTTGTTGATATCCTCTATATTCTTTATCCTGATCTCCAGGTTAGAAGCCTCACACTGATAGCAATTACATATTATTTGTCATTATTATGGATTGTCTCTATTTTGGTTTTTATCATCACCTTGTGAATTTATTCTTTGACTCCCAGGGAGATGCCAGCATGGAAACAGACATGATCAACCTCATTACCATCACAGAATTTTTCATCATAGATATCTAAGGCTCCCAGGTGCTGCAACTCATCCAAGTTCTGCTCTTCTTTAGTGATTTATCTGGGAGGCCTGACTAGGAATCTTCTGTTACTGTCATCGTAACCAAGCCACATCTGCCCTCTCCAGTATATTTCTTCATAGGCAATTTGTACATTATAGATATATGCTGCATTTCAGTCACTGTTCTTAAAGGATTGTTAATTCTCTGAAGGGAACTAAATTAACTTCTCTCTCGCATGTGTCACTCAAATTTTCCTGTTTATCTCCTTTGGAATAACACAGCTGGCCTTCCTGCTGGTGATGTCCTATGATCACTATGTTGCCATTTGCCACCTTCTGCACTATGGGCTCATCATCACCCCATGTCTGTGTACACAGGCACCTGGTGGTTCACTGGCAAGTGGGTTGTTATATTCTGCCATCCAAACAGACATGTTGAGGCTTTCTATGATTGATGTGATCCACTACTATTTCTATGAAGTATCTCAAATTTTGAGGTGTTTGCTTTTCTCGTTCTGTGGTCCTAGGCTATAAGCACGTGCATGGACTTAATATGTTCTGCTTTGTTGTTTATGTTATATAATACTATTTTTAAGTGGAGCTTGCAATCTGTGGAAGCCTGTAATATGGCTTTATGTACCGGTACCCACAGTTAGCAATTCTACCTTTATTTACAATTTCTGGATTGATTGCTCTCTTAGGTCCAATTGCATATAAAGCATATCTTAAAAATCTTCTCACAGCCATGATACCTGCTGTAGCATATACAGCTTCTCATTTTTCCAACAATCCTTCCAGCTCTTTCCCCTTCTAGTCACATTAGCATTTCCTAATAGTTACACAGCAAGCCTTGAGAAGTAACTGTTTTTGAGTTTGTGACTGACAAATAAATCTTGTATGCTTAGACTTCTCTCTTAGAAACTCTAAGAATATTCTGTTCTGTGGACTGACTACCTTCATATCAATGTATCCCTTACATAATTTATGTAAAGATAATACAAAGTATCAAAAGTGAGAAATCTATGTTACAAAACAGGTAGAATGAAGCCATGTTTCTCCCCAGAAAAATGTTACATTTTAAAATATTTTCCTCAGAATTATCTTAAACCAATGGAATAATAGTTTGAAAAGAAAAAAAATGTATTAAGAAATATCAATTTAAATGAATGCATAGTATACTGCCACAATAATGAAATACATTAAATTAGTTTTCTTTGAAAAGTATATAATCATTTGCGAAATTGGTAACTCGACAAGGTCATTTGAAAAAGTATTTGTACAGTACAATTATATAATAAATACATGAGCTAGGTATATAAGAAAATTCAGAAAATACTTCTGTTTTCTGAACTTTGACATGAAAAAAGAATATTCTAAAACATTAGCATGACAGCAGAGAAATGGCCATCTTTTCAAAGTAATCTTGTCATCCACGGCTATTTATGCACTAATTGCTTAGTAAGACCCATCACAATATTTCTCAAGTTGAGGAGACTATGATTTGAGCAAATAAATACAAAACAACAGGATCTAAATATGACTATCTTAATTTAAATATATACCTAATGATCACAGACATATTAGTTACAAAATTATCTGTTTATATATATCTAATTTTATATAAACATGAAATTTGCCTGGAAAAATTACCTATAGACATCAGAGTTTTGCATGATTATTATTTATCCTACTTTGTTATTTGCTGTATTACTGATTTTAAAATAATAGTTGCATTCATCTAGGATAATAAAATTTGATTTCATACTCAGTTCAAGGCCAAATATTCTAAGTGTATAAGGCTACCTACCAAAACATTACCTTTAGTGTATCTTCCTACCAGATCTATCTATCTACCTACCTACCTACCTACCTATCTACCTACCTATCTTTCTATCTATCAATATATCCCTCTATCTATTGTATCTTGTAGTGTTTATGTGTTTATCTGTATATATGTGGTTTTACTTTAGTAATAGATGCATTTTTCTATCTTTTTGTAATAACATTCTAATAATCAATTATAATAATGAATAAAACAGTTGAGCTACAAAATGTCCTTAAGAAGGGGAACAGATATGTATATATATTGGTGAGGCTGTGATCCTAGACAGAAGAGGTAGACTGAAATGACTGAAAACATGAATACAGAATCATGGAAAAATCTATTAGAGCACAAGTCCTCATATCTGCATGTGGCATCAGGCAAGCAGGCATGCATTCACAATCCAAGAGCACCAGACATTGACCTAAAGAAAATAGAAACAAATACAGAATACTGAGCATTATTTTGAGTGTGTACTTATGATTCTTTCTCACTCAGAATTTATGGAATTTTCAGATGCTCTCTGAACAATTTCTCTCAAGTTAATTTTATCATTTTACAACTTTCAATGTAACATTGCTCCAGTCATGACTTTCTTCTAAAATGCCAAATGACAGGAAACCAGTAAGCAAAGTGTGGTCCTTTCCTACACAAGAAAAGACTTTTAGTGACACTAAAGATGTATGCACAAATGCAAACACACTGCACCTTCTCACAAAATAATGAAAAAATAATTTTCTTAGAAATGTGGCTATTAAATGTACCTTAATAAACTAAGAATGGTTCTTGAAGAATATATGAAAGAAAAAAGAGGAGAGGGTTCAAAGTACAAAGACAAAGGGATAATTGAAAAATAAATTTCTAGACTTTACAAACACGATGTTTGAAATAAATCAAAAGCAGGAGAGGGAATTTTTGTGGCGATAATTTTCAAAACTAAAGGCACAAAAATGTAAATATTTAGAAAATAGAATATAATAGAGGCTAGGCAAAGAAATTGAATTAGGATTGCCAATATCTGATAAGTATGAGAAAATATGACATGGGGGATGATTATTTAAAATGAGTGTGGATTTTATATTTTTAAGAAAGATATGTTTGTTTGTTTCATTTGAATTAGAAAGCAGAAAATTTAAAAAGTACATACTTAATCAGGTGAATATAAATATAATATGAGGAAGAAAAATCATAAATGTCAGGTACTACATTCCTGAATTCCCACTTGCCCTGTCTTAGGACACTACATAAATGTGAAAATATTTAGGCTAAGAAATTGCCAAAGCCCCCCCGCAACCTTCCAAAACCACCAACCTGACCAGTAAGCAACCATCAACGACCAGGCTAGAATCCTAAACAACAACAACAACAACAAAGATCGTGACTTGTTGAAAACTCAGATGATGGTTAGCATAATTTAGCAATAAAGCATTTTTATTTGAACTTCATTTCAAAATCAAAAAATAAAACAACAGAAAAAGACAGCTCAAAAAATTATGGAGATGCCCCTGTCACCATTGTTATTCAACATTGTGCTAGAAGTTCTAGCTAGGGCAATTAGAGAAGAAAAAAAAAAAAATTAAAGGCATCCAAATAGGAAAAAAGGAAGTAAAATTCACACCATTTGTGGATGACATGATCCTATAATTAGAAAATCCTAAAATATCCATGACAAAGCTACTCGAACTAATAAATGAGCTCAGCAAAGTGGTAGGATACAAGATCAACATGCAAAAATCAGTAATGTTTTTGTACACTACTACTGAACAACCTGAGGAGGAAATCAGGGGAAAAATTCCATTTTCAATAGCAACAAAAAGGCTCAAATACCTAGGACTTAATTTAACCAAAGAAGTACAGGACCTATATGCAGAAAACTAAAAAACAATGCTAAAAGAAATTTTAAAAGACCTTAACAAATGGAAAGACGATCTATGTTCATGGGTTGGAAGAATAAATATCGTGAAGATGTAAATCTTACCCAAACTGATTCATAGATTCAATGTAATACCAATCAAAATCCCAACAGCTTACTTTACAGAGTTAGAGAAGGCAATTGCCAAATTCATTTGGAGGGGTAAGTGCACCCAAATAGCCAAAAGCATTCTGAAAAAGAAGAGCAACATGGGAGGAATTTCACTGCCTGACCTTCAAATATATTACAAAGGTACAGTGGTCAAAACAGCATGGTACTGGCATAAAGATAGACACATCAATCAGTAGAATAGAATTGAGAACCCAGAAATAAACGCTCACCTATACAGTCAAATGGTTTTTGACAAACCTGCCAAGCCCATGCTAATGGGAAAAAAAAGTCTCTTCAACAAATGGTGTTGGGAGAAGTGGATATCTATAACCAAAAGAATGAAAGAGGACCCCTATCTCACCTCTATACAAGAATCAACTCAAAATGGATCAAAGATCTAAATATAAAAGCCAGGACCATAAACTACTAGAAGAAAACATAGGGAAACATCTTCAAGGCCTTGTAGTAGGTTGTAGTTTCTTGGACCTTACACCCAAAGCACGTGCAACAAAAGAAAAAATAGATAAATGGGACCTCCTCAAAATTAAACACTTTTGCACCTCACAGGAATTTGTCCAAAGGGTGAAAAGGCAGCCAACTCAATGGGAAAAAATATTTGGAAATCATATATCTGATAAGGGTTTAATATCCAGGATATATAAAGAGATTACAACTCAATAATAAAAAGATAAACGACCCAATTAAAAAATGGGTGAAGAGACTTGAATAGATATTTCTCCAAAGAAGACATACAAATGGCAAAAAAAAACACATGAAGAAATGTTTAACATCACTCATGATTAGGGAAATTGCAAATCAAAACTACAATGAGATATTATTTCACACCTATGAGAATGGCCACTATTAAAAAGATAGAGAACTATCTGGAGAGGATGTGGAGAGATAGGAACACTTCTTCACTGTTGGTGGGAATGCAGAATGGTACAGCCACTATGGAGGACTGTTTGGCAGTTCCTAAAGAAGTTGAATATAAACTTGCCACATGACCCGGCAATACCACTACTGGGTATATACCCAAAAGAACCGAGTGACACGAACAGACATCTGCATACCTATGTTTATAGCAACATTATTCACCATTGCCAAAAGCTGGAAACAACTCAGGTGTCCATCAACAGATGAATGGATAAACAATCTGTGGTCTATTCACGTGATGGAATATTATGCAGCTCTAAGAAGAAATGAAGTTGTAAAGCATATGACAACATGGATGAACCTGGAGGACATTATGTCGAGTGAAGCATGCCAGACACAAAAGGATAAATACTGTATGAATGTGTTACTATGAACCAAATATATTGTGTAACATATTGTTTGATCCAAAAAAATTTTATATGTATCCAGTACATGTAATTGAGAAATGTATATGTTTATTCATCTGTGTTTACTTTTTAGTTTTTAATTGTTTATATTTTCAATTATTAAATGTACAAAATAAAGTGAAAAAAAAAAAGGAAAAGCAAGCAGCAAGAGAGATGCAACTTGTCATGGACAAAGGATCATCGTTGGTCTCTTTTGGCAATGTTTTATAGTTTTCTGAGTGCACGTCCTTTATGTCCTTGGTTAAATTTATTCTTACATATTTGTTTCTTTTAGTCACTACTGTTAATGGAATTTTTTCTAACTTTCTCCTCAGACTGATCATTAACAATGAATAGAAATGCTACTCATTTTTGTGTATTAATTTTGTGTCCTACAACTTTGCTGAAATGAGCTTAAGTTCTAAAAGTTTTTTTGTGGATTTTTTGGGATTTTCTAATTATAGGATCATATCATCAGTGAATAGTGAATGTTTTACTTCTTCCTTTTCTATTTGGGTGCCTTTTATTTCTTTATCAATTCTAACTGCTCTAGCTAGAACTTCTAGCACCATACTGAATAACACTGAAGAGAGTGGGCATTTGTGTCTTGTTTCCAATCTCAGTGGAAAAGCTGTCAGTTTTTTCCACTGAGTACAATGTTAGCTGTTGGTTTTTCATATATACAGTTTATTATACTGAGAAAGTTTCCTTCTATTTCTATCTTCCAGAGTGTTTTTATGAAGAAGGGATATATTATTTCATCAAATGCACATTCTACATCTATAGAATGACCATATGATTTTTCTTCTCCAATTTATTAATATGTATTACACTGATTAATTTTCTTATGTTGAACTTCCCTTGTATACCTCATATAACGTTCACTTGATTGAGATGTATAATTTTTTTCATGTGTTTTGGGATTTGGTTACCAAGTATTTTGTTGAAGATTTTTTCATATATATTCATTAAAGAAATTGGCCTGTGATTTTCTTTTTTCAGTATATCTTTATTTGGCTTTGGTATTAGGGTAATGACAGCATCTTAGAATGATTCGGTAGTATTCCTTCCTGTTTAATTTTTTGAAAGAGTTTGAGCAAGATTAGATTTTCTTTAAATGATAGGGAGAATTAACCTGTGAAGCCATTTGGTCCTGAACTTTTCATTTTGTGGAGGTTTTTGATGACTGTTTCAATCTCTTTACTTGTGATTGGTTTTTTGCACATCAGTGTGGTTTGTTTGTGTTTCCAGAAATGCATCCAGCACACATTTGTTCATAGTATCCTCTTCTGATCTCTTTTATGTCTATGGGACTAGTTGTAATGTCACTCTACTCATTTCTGTTTTAATTATATGAACATTCTTTTTTCTTTGTTAATCTATTTAAGGGTTTATAAATTTTATTGATCTTCACAAAGAACTAACTTTAGTTCTGTTTATTTTCTCTATTGTTTTACTTAATCTCCATTTCATTTATTTCTACTATAATCTTTACTATTTCTTTTGTTCTGCTTACTTTTTGACTGGTTTGCTGTTCTTTTACTCGTTCCTGCATATGTGCAGTTAAGTCTTTGATTTTAGCTTTCTTCTTTTTTAATGTAAGCATCAAGGGCTATAAATTTCCCTCTTAGCACTGACTTAGCTTTATCCCATAAGTTTTGTTATGTTGTGTTCTCATTTTCATGTGTTTTAAGGTATTGATTGATTTCTCTTGCAATCTCTTCTTTGACTCACTGATTAATAAGTGTTTTTGTTTAATCTGCATATATATGTGAAAATCCCCTTTTTCAACCAATTATTAAACTCCAAGTTTATTCCATTATGATCAGAGAAAGGGTTTAGTATAATTTCACTGTTCTTAAATTTACTGAGATCTGACCTATCTCCCAGCATATGGTCTATCCTGGAAAAAGATCCATGAGCACTTGACAAGGTATATACTGCCTTTTGGGGATGTAATCTTTTATAAACATCTATGATATATATATCTATGTCATTTGCTGTTTGGGAATGTAATGCTCTATAAACATCTATTATATCTAGGTAATTTCTCATATCATTCAAGCTCTCAGTTTTCTTATTTATGCTCTGTCAAGATGTTCTATCTAATGCTGACAGTGGACTGTTGATGTCTCCAGCTATTATTGTAGAGTCATCTATTTCTCCCAACAGTTTTGCCAGTGTGTACCTCATGTACTTTTGGGCACTTATTTAGGTGCATATGTATTTATTATTCTTATTTCCTCTTGGTGAATTGTTCCTTTTATTAATATATAGTAACCTTCTTCATATCATAAGAGTTTTGCATTTAAAATCTATTTTATCTAATATTGGTACTACTACACCCTCTTTTTTTAACTGCTATTTCCATGGAATATATTTTTACAACCTTTCACTTTCAACCTTATTGTGTCCTTGCATCTAAGGTGCATCTCTTTTATACAACAAATAGATGACTTAAAAAAAAAAAAAAAAAACATTCTATAAGTCTATGTCTTTTATTTAGAGAGTTCAATCCATTAATGTTCAGTGTTACTATGGTAAATGCATTATTTATTTCATCCATTTTACCCCTTGGCTTTTTGTTGTCATATCTCACTATTGTCTGTATTTTTAATTCTTTCAGTTTCTCTTATGGTCTTCATTTCTGCACTATTCTCCAGGGCTCTTGCCCTTGTCTTTTCCTTTCAGGCTCTAACACACCCTTTAAAATCTCTTGTAGTTCTGGTCTCTTGGTAATATATTCTGTTTTTCTTTGTCTGTAAAGACTTCATATAAAGATTTCTTGTCTGGCAGTCTCTCTTTCAGTATCTTAAATATATTGTACCACTGCCTTCTTGCCTCCACAGTTTCTGATGAAATACCATAAATTAACCTTATTGTGACTATTTTGTAAGTATACTTTTTTCCCCTTGTGCTCTCAAAATCCTCTATTTATCTTTGGTCTTTGACACTCTGAATAGCAGATATCTTGGATTGATCTATTTGGATTTATTCTTTTTGGCATACATTGTCCTTCTTGAACATTTATATTCATGTCTCCCATAAGGGTTAGAATATTTTCAGTCAGTTTTTCCTCATATATTCTTTCTATCCCTTTTCCTTTCTGTTTTAGATCTGGGAAATTTATAACACATATTTCTCTGCATTTTGTGTTATTCAACCCTGAGACCATGTTCAACTTTTTTGCATTCTTTTCTGTCTTTTCTCCTATCTTTTCAAGTTCAAATGTTCTGTCTTTAAATTCACTTACTCATTTTTCTAACATATCAAATCCACTGTTACATGCCTCTAATGTATTTTTACCCTCCTCCATTGTGTCTTTCATTCCCATATGCTTTGTCACTTTTTTGCGGGCTTTCAAATTGTTCTTTATGCTCTCACAGTGTCAGCTTAATATCCTTTATCTCTTTAGTCATATTTTCCCTCATCTACTTAAATTAAGGTTTGTGTGAACATCATTTATTAGTTGTCTTAAAAGTAGTCTTGGTTTGTTCCTTTGGCTGGGCCATATCTTCCTATTTCTTTGTATGGGTTATCTTTTGTTGATACCTAGGCATCTGCTTATGTTGTTTACTTGTCTCTGTTGATCAATTTTTCTCTATTGCCTACTGGTTATATTTCACAGCTCTTCTTTGATTCTTAGTTCAATTTTTTTCTAAAACTTTAATTCTGCACTGTTTGAGTAATCAAAACAGGGGCCAGGAGCCACTAGTGGGGCCCAACCTTGTCTACCAAGCCTGTCTTCTTCACTTGCCCAACTGGCCAGCAGATGGTGTTCCTTGGCAAAACCTTCCATGGAGATGAATCCTTCAATTTCCACTAGCTCTTCTGAACCAACAAGCTATGGTAGCTACACTAATTGAAGAAAAACCACATTCAGCCCTCTATTACATCGTCCCTCTTGCCAGGAATGAACCTGTCCTTGTCCCTCTCTGTTGGCCACTCAGCCTCAGATTTTACCAAGGCTGTCTGCCTTGGGATGAGGGGTGGATGAATAGAAGTCCCAGCCATGAGGATATCAACTCATGGTGTTCCCTTTGGACTCTCCATCTCTTTGTCCTCAGTCCCTCCCAGGTGATGCATGCAGGTCCCAAATGGCTCTCTCAGAATAATTCTATGCCTCCTCCCCTATTTTGCAAAGGAGCCATGCTCTACCTGAGCTACTCTGACATCATCTTGGATCACACTATCAGCAATAAAATATTTTTAATTAAGGTATGTACATTGATTTTTATGATATAATGCTATGATGCCCTTAATGCAGTAGAATGTAAACATAACCTTTATATGTCTAGGAAACAAAAACAAATCATGTGTCTCAATTTATTGTTATATTCACTGTAAGTGTGACCTGGATCTGAGCCTGCAGTACCTCAGAAATATGCCTGTATATGATAAGTTTATTCTCTATTTTTGCTTATTGTACTATCTGTTTTCTTTGACATATGACAGTATTATTTCAATGACTGTGGCCATTTGGTATTGTTTATGAACTCAAAAAGAATAGATACTGTTTGTATACTGGTCTGCTCCTTTGGGTGTATTAGATTGTATTAGATTCAGAGGTTTCACTTTTACTTTATTAAATCAAGATTATGGCTTTTATATGACCACTTCATAAGGGCAACTCAGTTTGAGTCCCTACCTCCCGCCCCCCTGCCTTTGTGGTCTATATAAATGAATGCTCAAAGACAGGGAAGCAAATACATCAAGAAGAACAACACAGAGGAAGAGAGACAGATCATTAGACACAGCAGAGGCCCCAGGAGGAGAGATGAGCCTAATAGTCTACAGCTGACCTCGTGAAGAGACCAGAGCATTTAAGCGCAGAAAGAAATGAGCCCTGGGGAGAGTGCCAAGCCTTATGCCAGCCTACAGCTGAGATTGGAAGAAGGTGGGACCACAGAGCCTTAAGAGGAAGAAGGAAGGCTGAACCCTCACATGCATCACCCCCCATCTTGCATCAACACGTGGCAACAGAGTTTGGTAAGAAAGTACCTTTTTTGGTACTGAGCTGGACTTTTTAGGCCTTGTGAATGAAAGCTTCTACCCCAAGTAAATATCCTTTATAAAAACCAACATATTTCTGGTACTTTGCATCAGCACCCCTTTGGCTGATTCATATAATGTGTATTAGTGTTGATGTCTTTCCTTATACATATACTCATGAATTTTTTTTTTTCAAATTTGGGAAGGTTTCAGCCATTATTTCTTCAAATATTTTCACACCTTCTTCTGGGATTTCATTAATGCATAACTTAGTAAACCTGATGGTCTTCCACATGTCCCTTAGACTCTGCTTTTTCTTGTTTCGTTTCTTTTTTTTTTTTTTTCTTTCTTTCAGACTGGATAATTTTCAGTTATCCTATCTTAAAGTTTACTGCTTCTTTATTCTGGCTGTCCAAACATGATTTTGGACCAGGTTCAACTAGAATTTAGACCATGCCTCAGCTAAGATTCAAATCTGCCCATGTCTCTTGTTCCCCTGGGGTGCCTCTTCAAAAATAATATTCTATATAAAACTCTATTCACAAATACATGGCAAAATTTAAAAAAAAAAAAAAAAAAACTGTTTAACAATGATTTCACAAAATAAAGAATCCATAAAGAAGATTAAAGCAAACTTGGAGATGAAGGAAAACAAAAACAAAAGATACTAAAACAAATGAGATGAAACAAAAGAAGAGCCCAGAGGTTAATTTCAAATAAATATCCGAACTTCACATTCTTCAGTACTAGCAAAAAGAGAGAAAATGCATTCCAAACTAGCAGAAGAAAGGAAATGATAAAAATTGGCCTGGATAAGGAGAAAAAAGGGATCAGCGAAACAACAGCGAGAATCAAATCAAACACTCATTTTTTGGAAACATAAAAAAATAATGGTGATGTTTTTAGCTAGAATGACCATGAAAATAAGATAAAGGACTCTAATTTCTAAAGTCAGAAATGAATGGGAGATAACTAACCCTACAGAAATAATGAGCATTATCAGAAAAGACAACAAATAATGGCATACTAACAAAATAGAAAACCAATATGAAATAGAAAAATTCCTAGTAACACACAAGCTTCCAAAACTGATTCAAAAAGAAATAGAAAAGATTCAACTATAGTCCATGGTTAGTGGCAATGCTTCAATATATGTTCATCAATTGTAACAAATGTATCATACTGAAGAAAGAGCTTGATGTTGGAGACTGTGGGAGGGGGAGGGGATGGGGTATATGGAAATCCTCCTATATTTTTGATGTAACATTTATGTAATCTAAAGCTTCTTTACAAATAAAAAATAAAAATAAATAAATAGAAAATATGAATAGAACTACCGCAAGAAAAGGGATTGAATCATAAGCCAAAAACCTGATTAGAAACTAGGTTAGGGAAACATCAATTAAAAAAAGGCAGATTAGGGTCCTTCAAAAGCCTGTTCCTCCTCAGAAACACTGGAAGTATGAGCTAAACCTGTCAGAATCAACTTTAATGGAAATCAAGAAAATAGTCAAAAATTTTAATTAGCCAAGCAAATATTTTTTAAAAAGGTCACTTACAGTTACCCAGAGAGGATGAAGGTGCACTCTCTCTCCTCCTGCCCTGTCAGGGTGGGTATGGAATCAGAGATGTGTCCAACAGTCTAGTCCATGCAGGCTGAAAGCTGCTGCAGTTGCCTGGAGGGGCTGAGGGTAACTGTCCCTTCTGCCTTGTCAGGGCCAGGGATGGAACCACAGGAGAGCCCAACAATATAGTCCTTGTGGGCTGAAAGCACTTGCAGTTGCCCAGTGAGGTTGAATAAACACTAATCCCCTCCTATTCTATTAGAGGCAGAGATGTATCCACGGTTTGCCCACCAACTTAGTCTGTGCAGGCCACAAGTGACTGCTATTGCTCATAGAGGCTGAGGACACACTCTTCCTCCTCTTACTCTGCCAAGGTGAAAATGGAGCTAGAGATGTGTCCAACAATATGATCCATGTGCACTGAAAGCATTTGCAGTTCTCCAGAGAAGCTAGGGAAACCACACCCCACTCTTGTCCAATTGGGGATGGGGATGGAGCCACCAATATACAATACTAATACATAGTGTTAATAATAGGTGGTATATGGGAAAATATACCAAGTGTATCCTATGGGCCATATTTAGTGGTAATGGTCTGATCATGTTCTTTCATAATCTATAACAAATATTCCACAAAATAAGATGTTAGTGGAGGGGTGATGTTTGGGAATTCTGTACATTATGCATAATTGTTTTGTAAGCTCACAATTTCATATATATATATATATCTCACGTAAATACTATGAGATCATTGTGGCATTTTTTTTTACTATTTTTTATTTTTATTTATTTATTTTTTAAACAATTTATTGAAGTATATCATTCATACATAAACTATAAGTGTTCAGTAAACATTGTGAACTTACAAAACAAACATGCGTAACATCATACAGGGATTCCACACATCACTCCACCACAAATACTTTGCATTGTTGTGAAACATTTGTTAACAAATTATGAAAGCATTGTCAAAGTAGTACTACTAACAATAGTCCATATCTTACTCCCCAATATATATATATTTTTAAGAATTTATTTATCTATTTATTTACTTTTATCCACTTTTACCCCCCCCCGCCCCATTATTGCTGTTTTTGTGTCCATTTGCTGGGCAACACTCCGTGTCCCTTTCCTGCCCTCTCTTCTCATCCTTCTCCTCCTGTCTTCACTGGGATTCAATCCTCAGAACCTCCAATGTGGGAGAGAGGCATCCTATCACCTCTGCCACCTTAGTTCCTGGTTTTTCTGTGCATCTCACCTTAGCTCTCCCTTGTGTCACTCTCCCGTTATGTCATCGTCTTGCTGTGTGGCTCACGGGGACTTATGGCTCACCCACGCGCAGGGCCTGACGGCTCACCTGCGCACGGGCCCTGGGGGGCTCACCGGCGCACGGGGCCTAGTTTCCCACGTGCCTTCTATATTTTTTTCATTTTTACTGGGAGGTCCCAGGGATTGGACCCAGATCCCTCCATATGGGAGACGGACACCTTACCATTTGAGCCAAATCTGTCCCCCTGCCATATCTCTTAAGGTTGACCAAAGATACTTAGAGTTACAGTCTTTTCCCACACAGAATGGTCATATAATAAATCAGGCTTAGTTTATCACCAGCATTCTAAAAACCAGACCTAGGGAGAAAAACTAGGTCTGAGGACACATGTATGGTTTCTAATCTAGCAAATGTTTATCCTACCCTGATTATCACAAAATCAGGGCAGCGAGAATATCTGCATCATTGTGGCATTTTAAGTTAGCCTCACCCTATTCATCTCCCCAGTGTGGCAGTGGTCTTGAAGATGACATCCCAAATTTTCACTGTCTTAACCTGGTTTGAGAGAGCAGAGTGAACTGTGCTACCAAAGAATTGTGCTTGTCTGCTTTGAGCTATCTGGGGGTTCCCCAAAGGTCACAGGCAAGATGCTTGTCTTTGTCTTGCCTAACTCATATCTATTATAGTGTGGAAAAGTGGCTAAGCAGAGGGCATCCCTCAGAAACATTGACAGACAAGTGAACAAGCCACTGCTGAATGAGACAAACTATTTCAGTGAGGGGGAAATGATGAATAATCATAAAGCCTGGAGAGAAAAGCTGAGGTAATAAGGACTTTTGGAAGCTTCCTTTTATTATAGGAAATGTGGAAAGGAGCACAAATGACCAGAGCTAGATGCATGCTCAAAAATTATGTAAGAAAAGCAAATGCTTTCTCTTCTAACAGATATTTAGTTTTAGCTTTTATTTATATCTTTGATTCATTTGAGGGAAATTGTTTATGAGGAGATTACGTGTCTAGAAAAATCCAACTTCCTTTCTTAAATGTAGATATCCAAGTGTTCCAGCAGCATTTCTTAAAAAGAACATTCTTTTCCCATTGGACATTGTTAGTAACTTTGTTGAAAATAAGTTGACCACATATGCATATGTTGATTTCTGGACTCTCAATCCTATCCCATTGGCTTGTACATATATCTTTCTTTCTATTTTGATTACTGTACTTAATAGTAAGTTTTGAATTTAGAAAGTATGAGTCCACTAACTTCAAGTTTTCTTTTCATGATAAGAAAGGAAAATATTACTCTGTCTTTGCTGATTTGCAATCATTGGGGCACACTTAGCCAGTCTGTTTACAAATGTTTCTTTGCCTTCACTCCCTGCTTGCATTGAACCAAAATTTTTTTTATCATTGATTAGGTGATGGGTTGAATTGTGTCCCCAAAACATATGTTCAATTGCTAACCCACTTCAAGTTCTGTGAATGTAATTATATTTGAAATAAGGGTCTTTGAAGATGTGATGAATTTGATGCCAAACTGATATAGGGAGGACACTAATCTAATAGGACTGTTGTCCTTATAAGGAGAGGGAATTTGTACTCAGACACAGGCAGAGAGAAGATGCCCATGTGATCAGGAAGACAGAGATTAAAGTGCTGCAACTTCAAGCCAAGGAACAACAAAGGTTGACTGAAAGCGATCTGAAGTTAGGAAGAGGTAAGGTTTCTGAGGGAGCATGGCCCTGTTAACAGCCTGATTTTGGACCTCTAGCCTCCATCGCTGTGAGACAATAAATTTTGTTGTTTTAAGCCCCAACTTTGTGATATACTTTAATGGGAGCCCCAGGTAACTAACATAGATTTGGTGGGAAGTGGAAGTTTTGAGGTGCTTGATGGTAAAATCCTTGAATGCCTTACAATGCCTGTTGAGGGCTCAAAAGGAAGTGAGGAGAGAGAGAAAGTTTTTATCATCTAAGAGATCATAATAAACATATTATTGCTAAAATATTAATGTTAAAGGAGCTTCTGGTGAGGCTTCTTATGGAAACTAGAAACATGTTGAACATTGTAGGAAAGGCTATCCTTGTTATTAAGTGGAGGACAGCATGGCTGAATTATGTTTTGCTGGGTGGAAAGCAGAAATTATAAAGTAAGGATATGGATGTTAAGCTGAGGTGATTTCCAAGTAAAATACGGAGTGTGCTGTTTTTTTCATGCTGCTTGTAGTAAGTTGTGAGAGCAAACAGATTAAATAAAGAACTTCTAACCAAATATGAACCAGCATTTCATAATTTGGAATATTCTCAGCCTATTCATATCATGTGCTTCAGAGGTTGAGTCAAAGGTGTGAATAGGCAACAATTTTATAAAAAGATTAAATGTGTGATTCATGGATTCAATAAAGCATCTCAGGAGAAGCCAAGAACAAAGATACTATTATCCAGGAAAGATCCGTGGGGAACACTCTTGTCTGATAACTTGAACTCCCATAAATTGCAGAGACTGAAAAGTTTTTGAGAATTGTAGACCAGCAGATACACTGCCCACTAGAACTGAGAGAGAGAAAGAGAAAGAAATGAAGGAACAGTGATTCCTAGTACAGAGTCATGGCTGCAGGAGTCTGGGCCAAAGGGACCATCTCAGGCTGGGAGAGTGGGGAACCCACCCCTGGTAGGTGAGGAGGACAGAGCATTGAGCCACAGAGATTATTCCCAGACCTTGAAATCTAAAGGAATTTGCCCTGCTGTTTTTCTGATTTATTGGTAGCTGTGAACTCGTTTTCCCTCCAATTTTTCCCTTTAGGAAAGGGAATGTTTTACTATGCCTGTTCCACCACTGTATTTTGCAAGCAGATACATTTTTATTTTATTTTTTTTTAGATTTCACATGCCCATTGATGTAGAGAAATTTTGCTCCTTGATGAATCATATAAATTTTGGAATAATCTCTACACATGCAGAAAATCTAGTGGATATTTAACAGGGATCATTCTGCTTCTTGTTATCAATTTGGGAAGGACTGGCTATTTACTATGGTGAGAATACTAATTCATGAACATGGTGAGACTCTCCATTAATTTATATAGTATTTAATTTATTTCAACAGTGTTTTGTAGTTTTAAGCATATTATTCATATATATACTGTAAATGTTTTATTTTAAAATATTCAGATGGAGAAAGAAGCAATGCGAAACAGCTAAAAGGTGGAAGTCAATGGAACCCAG
The DNA here is from genome assembly GCA_026826555.1 of Tolypeutes matacus. Lineage (NCBI taxonomy): Eukaryota > Metazoa > Chordata > Mammalia > Cingulata > Chlamyphoridae > Tolypeutes > Tolypeutes matacus. The sequence continues at coordinate 48,991 of JAKSZT010054123.1, forward strand.
TGGAGAAAGTAGAAGAAACCACCATGCATATGGTCATGGAACAGAATTCCTCCTTCCCACTGCCTGTGAAACTGCTGTCATTATTTCATTTATCCACAAGCTACAGTCATTACTCATTGTTACTATTATAAATTTTTTTAAAAAAATTATTTTATATCAATGAGTAGAGAATAAAATATTGTATTTTACCTAAATTTATGATTTTTATGACACTGTTCCTTTACTTTTGCTAATGCAATTTTCTGGCCTATATCATTTTCCCACTCCAAGAAAAACTTATTTTAATATTTACTGATGAGCAGTTCTGTTGGTGATGAACTCTCTCGGGTTTTGTTTGCCTATAATTGATTAAATACTCCTCCAACTTTAAAATATTATGTCACTGGATAGGGAATTATAGGCTGCATTTTTTTAAAGAAAATACTTTTAAAATTTCATTCCACTATCTTCATATTTACTTGGTATATTAATTAGGGTTCTCCACAGAAACAGAAACAATATGATATATTATATATGTAAATATTAAGATATTTATTATAGGAATTTGTTCACCTAACCCTGGGAATTGGCATGTATAAATTCCATAGGGCAGACCACAAGTTGAAAACTCAGTGAAGGGCCTGTTGAACTCACCAGAAGTGGGCATACTGAAGTAGAGATAAAAAGTTTTCTTTCTGACTTCTGAAATCCTCAGTTCTTGCTTTAAGGCATCCAAGTGATTGGATGAGGAGATTCCTCTCATTAGTGGAGGTAATTTCCTTTGTTGGTTGTATATGTGATCAGCCCTAGATACAATAAACTGAAAAATGATTTAAATCTAAGAATTACACTAAGAGCAACAAGCAGGCCAGTGCTGGCTTCAAAAAATGGACACTGTAACCTAGACAAGCTGATGCATGAAATTATCCATCACAGTCCATCTGATGTCTTCTTGGTACCCTCCATACATCCACAATATTCTGTACTTAATCTCTACATAAACACAGTAGCAGTTATACTTTTGCCTAACCTAATTTGATTGTCTTGTATACAACCAGAAGCACACTGACCATTTTTCCAGAAGAAGATACAAGTCCTTGGGTGATATTCAATCTTATCCTTGATATGCTTCAACTTAAATACCATTTCATAAGGTTATTAAAACTTAGGTTATATGGCAAAGGGATAAGAGAAGGAATAAAACAAAGACAGTTGCTTTATATATATACAAAAACATATTCATAATAAAAGAAGGGGAAAATGCTCATTATCGTTATAGACTTCATTTCTGCAATTCACCAAGTAGCTGTAGGTGCAGTCATATCAAACTTCATCTTTGCATGTCCGACATTCTTGGATGTCTATATATTTCACTAAGGTGGAAGGGCCCTGATTTTCTGTTAGATTTATATCTAACCCACAAATGACTTAACAACAAGTATAGAATAATTGGTACTTATTGCTCACTAGGTTCAGAGAGCACAATGTTATCAATATAATGGACCTTGTGGAGTCTTGTGGAAGGGAAAGAGGATGAAGGTCCTCGCAGACTAAATTATACCATGGTGCTTGTTAATATACCTCTGTGGTAGATAATGGAGGTATATTGCTGGCCTTGACGGCTGAAATAAAACTGCTTCTATTGGTCTTTATTAATAGGTATTGAGAAAAAGCATTTGCCAACTCAAAAGCTTCATACCAGGATACCTAGGAATGTCTTGATTGTCTCAAGCAATGATATCACACCTGGAACAGCAACTGTGATTGAAGCCATGAACTGATTATGTTTATGATATTCCACTGTAATCCTACAAGACCGCTTTGTTTTCTGTACAGGTCAAGTAGGGGAGTTGAATGGGAATGTAGTGGGAATCAGCACCTCCACATCCATCACGTCCTTCATGGGGACACTGACATCTGCAATCCCTCCAGGAACATGATATTTCTTTTGGTTTAATATGTTGCTTGTTAGAGGTCTTCCTACCATAATAGCTCACACTCCACAGATTAGGGAGTCAATGTGGGGATTCTGCCAATTGCTGAGTGTGCCTACTCCAATTACACATTCTGGAATTGGGGATATAACCAACGAATGGGTACAGGGACCCACTGGACCTCCTTTGTGACAGACCTGATCTAAATTCTAATGGTCACCTGATGTCCATCAGATCCTACAGTCACTGCTGGACTCTAGTAATATTTTGGATCTTCAAGATGTAAAGTCAATTCAGAGCCAGTGTTTATTAATACCCAAAATGTCTGAGCATTTCCATTTTCCTGTTGCACAGACAGCCTGGTAAAAAGCCATAAGTGCCTAGAAGATAAAGATAAATTATATAAATCCTTCATTCAAAGGATTTGGGGTCTGTAAAGTTTGTCAAATATGGAAATTGATTGAGGGGTCATGACTTTTTGTGTGTGTGATTCAAGTCAGACTTTTATTTACTTGAATTAGAACACTTATGCTTACATAGATCAAATAGGAAATTACTATACAGCCTAACTATTTTACTTCTAGGTTCCCTATGATCAACAAGTCAATGCCATAGGTCTCTGCGAGACAGACTATTCTGACTTCCACTTTGACTCTACCCTCCATTATGGTAGATAAGCCCATCTTTCATTTGGTGATAAATGCCCCCAATTGGCTCCTGCCAACACAGGATGTGGTCACTCCCATTGGTATGAAAGATCCAAGTTCATGGCAGAAGTTCCCACAGTAATATCTAATCTACATAGAAAAGCAACCAGAGCTCTTTAGGGTATAAGGAGATTCTCTAACAAATTTAGTCCTCACGGTATTGATGAAATGTTAGGTAAAGAAAGTTAAGGAGATATAAGTTAGATAAAGAAGGTAAAGAGACTCATCTCATTTCTCTCTTTGTTAATTCTCCCATCACAGAAACGTCCAGAAGCTGATGGCTTCAAAGGGGAATTTTATCAAACAGTCTAATAAGAATACATATCCTGCTCAAAGTTTTCCAAAAAAATTTAATAGGAGGGAACACTCTCTAACTCATTCTATGAGGCCAAAGCATGCATTCATATTCCCCATGGTTATTCTTTGTATACTATATATTAATATTACATAACACATTATATCTTTTACTGTGCATTAATTTACATTCCTCATACCAATACCAGATAAAGATACCAAAATAAAACTACAGATCAATACACCTTATGAAAATAACTGCAAAAATACTCAAAATACTAGCAAACTGAATCCAACAGCACAAAAATAGAATTACACATTGTGATCAAATTTGATTCATCACAAGTATGTAGGGGTGGTTTCACGTAACGTAATCAATAAATGTAATAAACCACATTAAAACAACAAAGGGGGAAAAAAAAGGATCATCTCAATTGATGCAGAAAAGGCATTTGACAAAATCCAGCACCCCTTCTTGATGAAAACATAGTAAACAAGAAATAGAAGGAGATGTCCTCTACATGTTAAAAAACATCTACAAAATCCCACAGCTAACAACATACTCTATGGTGAAAGAATACAAACTTTCCCTCTAAGATCGGGAAGAAGATCTTAGATGGAACACTGCTATCACTGTTATTCAACACTGTCCTGGAAGTTTAGCCAGAGAAATTAGGCAAATAAAAACAAATAAATGTCATCAAAATTGGAAAGGAAAAAAATAACACTTTCCCTATTTGCAGATGACAAAATTCAATATACAGAAAATCCACAAAAAAAGCTACTGAAATTAAAAATGAAATCAGCTAAGTGGCAGGGTACAAAATCAAAACTCAAAATACAGGAGTGTTTCTGTATACTACTAATTAATAATCAGAAGACGAAACCAAGAAAAAGTCCATTCACCATAGCAACTAATGAATTTAATATCTAGGAACAAATTGAACCAAGAATTTAAAGGACTTGTTCACACAAGATTACAAAGCATTTGCTACAAAAATCAAGAGAGACCTAAATAAATGGAAGGCCATTCATGTTCAAGGATTAGAAGACTAACATTGTTTTGATTTGTATTTCCCTAATGGCTAAGGTTGCTGAGCATCTTTTCATCTGCTATCTGGACGTCTGTGTATCTTCCTTGGAAAAATGTCTGTTCAAGTCATTTGCCCATTTTTTTAATGGGCTCATGTGTCTTTTTATTGTTAAATTGCGGAATTTCTTTACAAATCCTGGATATTAAACCCAAAATGTGGTTTCCAAATATTTGCTTCCATTGTGTAGGTTGTCTTTTCCTTTCACAGTAAAATCTTGTGAGGTGCAAAAGTTTTTAAGCTTGAGGAAGTCCCATTTATCTTTATTCTTTTCCTAATTTTTGCTTGTGCTTTGAGTATAGAAGTGAATAAACTATTGCCCAACACAATAGTTTGAATAGTTTGAAGTTGCTTCCCTGTGATTTCTTCTAAGAGATATATAATTCTGGTTTTTATATGTAGGTCTTTGTTCCATTTTGATTTGATTACTGTATATGGTTAGAAGTAGGGAACCACCTCCATTCATTTGTACATGGACATCGAGTTTTACCAAGACCATTTTTTTGGAGAAACTATTGTATCCCCATTGAATGGACCATCAGCTGGCCAGAAATATGAGGGCTGACATCTGAACTCCCAATTCAATTTCAGTGGTCTGTACATCTCTCTTTCTGCCAATACCATACTGTTTGGATTACTATGGCTGTGTAACCATTTTTAAGATTGGGAAGTGTGAGTCAAGCAACTTCATTTTTCTTTTCCAAGATGGTTTTGACTATTGAGGAACCTTACCCTTCAATACAAATTTGATGGTTGGCTTTTGCATTTCAGCAAAGAAAATTGTTGGAATTTTTATTGGGATTGCATTGAATCTATAAATCACTTTAGGTGAAGTATTTAAAAATGTTCCAGGGTTGAATGTGATGTCCCACCAAGAGCTAGCTACTTTTCTTTAATGTAGGAATTATTAAGTGGAATTTTATTTCTGTTGGCAAAGCCTACATATTTATCATAACACAAAAGGATAAGTATTAAAACAATATTGTTTATTTCTCAAATCGACCTTAGCAATTTAAATGTGTGAAAATTTTCTGGATAAATAAATTCAGTTGCTCGGAAAATCTGAAGAGATAAAAATGAAAACAATATATTGTCATGCCTAAACTACAAAGGCTATGAATATAAATCAACTCTAAATTTCTTTATATTTTATTCCAGTGTGAGCAAAACTGATTATTAAAGGACCAAATATTGTAATAATAAGGACATGATGGATATAAAACAGTATATGTCGTGTAATATACTTTTATTTCCATTATATATACAAAATATCTGGATTCAGCATTTTGTCATTGATTTGAGACAGGTTTTTTGTGCCAGTTCAATTAAAAAACAGGATTCAAAGAAATCTTTCTTTCTAGCTAGGGACTTTGTATTTATTTTTGCCTTACAAATATGAGCAATGTACTCATGTCCTGAAATCTCATTTAATGAGTCTAAAACTTCTAAGTGACAAAAAGAAATAATGAATAAAATGACATACTATTTTTATTAGGCTTTGCTAAAGAAACCTCACAAACATTATCAAGTTCATATCAAATTAATTCTACCAGCAACATTAGTTTTAGACATGTCCATGGTGCTCCCCAGCACTTTACAGAAAATAAAATGGAAGTAGGGAGCTGATACATTCTTTTACAAAGGCTTTTAGAAACAACCATTACCATTTGACCCAGCAAACCCACTTCTAGGTATAAAAATAAAAGTTTTGAAAGCAAGGACTTCAAGAGATATTTGCACACCGATGTTCACACCAGCATTATTCACAAATGCCAAAAGCAATACAAGTGTCCAACAATATATGAATGGGTAAACAACATGTAGTAATTTCTTCTTTCCAAGGGAAATCAGAAAATACTTAGAGATGAATGAAAACCAAGACACAACATACCATAACTTACCGGATGCAGCAAAGGCGATACTCATACAGAAATTTATAGCTGTGAATGCCTAGAGTAAAAAGGAAGAAAGATATCAAATTAAGAACTTCGCTTGAAATGTTGAACTAGAAAAAGAAGAGCAAAGTATACCCAAAGTTATCAGAAGGAAGATTAGAGAAGAGATAAATAAAATAGGGTAAAAAAAAAAAATTGAGAATAAACAATACAAAAAGTTGGTTATTTTTAAATATCAAAATTAACAAAACTATCTGGACTCACAATGGAAAAAAAGAAAAGACACAACTAAAATAAAAAATGAAAATGGTGAAGTCACTACTGCTGTGACAGAAATAAAAAGGATTATAAGCAAATACTATGAACTGTACACACTATTTAGATAATCCAAATAAAATGGAAAATTTTCTAGAAATACACAAATTACCTAAATTGACTCAAGGAGAAAGAGAAAACCACAGCAAGCTTTTAACAAGTAGAGATGGAATCTATAGCCAAAAACTTCCACCAAAGAATGCCTAGGACCAGATGCCTTCACTGCTGAATTCTATCAAATATTTAAGGAAGAATTAACAGGAACCCTTCTCAAACTCTTGCAAACAAAGTATTCTAGAGGAGGGGCACTCCCTAACTCATTCTCTGTGGCCAGCTTTACTGATTGCCCAGGCCCCTCTTACACCAAGAAGAGCCCTGTCTGTGTGGGCCTCACCTTCTGACGCGGGCCTCCTGGTCTCAGCGTCCAGAGATCACGCTGTGTTGAGGGCAAAAGGCCCAGGGGGAGCCCGCAAGCTTATTACTCACAACAGCCGCCACCAAGAAACCTAGAAGCCGCAGCGCTGCCTGTGATACGCGACTTGCTTGGTTCCACAAGAGAAGTGGGGTCTGGTAGCAAACCCCCGCGATGTTCCTGCAGGAGGGTTTTCTTGGCTGAGATTCACACCGGGTCCCCATGACGCTACTGCGCGCAGGCCTCCATGGCACAGCTTCAAAGTTGGCTTCACCACTGATTTTAAGGGGAAGGGGTGGGTCCTGTCACTAGTGTTGACCGTGGTTCTGCCAGGAATTCCACAGGTACCCAGAGGGTTAAAGGGACCCCTCCCCCCAACACACACGAGAGGACCCAGTCCGCCCCTGGGGATGTCCTGGAGAAGTCGCGCC
>JAKSZT010054123.1:56058-99259 GCA_026826555.1 Tolypeutes matacus
GCGGGAGCGGGCGGGAGAGGGGGGAGGGGAGGGGAGCGGGCGGGAGATGGGGCAGTGTACAGGAGCGGCCCTGGCGCTGACTCTCGGCCTCCCCCGTAGGACCCTCAGAGAGTCACCTCTCGGGGACTGGAGCCGCCCCGCCGCCGCCTTCTAGAAACCACCCGAGATCACCTACTGCGACCACGATCCGCACGACTACAACTCCGAGAACCTGCGGGAGGCGTACTGGAGCCCGCTGGACCGCACCTGGGCCAGGAAAACGTGGGAGCGCCGGCACACTGGGAGCCCCGCCCGACAGCCCCGCGCAGGACTACAGCCCCTCTGGCCTCTGGAGGCTGCTGCCTTCGCGCACGCGCCCAGAGGTGTAGGCACCTAACTCCCTCCATGCTCTGAACCCTGTTACAGACCCACTTTCGCAAATGCACTGCTGTAAACTGTTTTCAAATGTGAAAGCACAGCTCCATAAAGTCTGGGGTAAAACTTTTCCACATGCGCAGCTTGTGGCATCGGGGAATTTAATATACGGCTTTTCTGGAGGCTATCTCTTCTTTTCTGAACTCGATTTATTAGGGAAAAAAATCAAGTTTGCATATTGTTTTCCCAAAAGTAATATGCATTTTTAAAATGTATTTTTTTAAAAATCTGGGCCCTTTAGATATTTTAAAGAAAAAAAAAACATGAAAAGAAAAATAACGAGTATATACATACAATGGAATATTTTCAGGTATAAAAAGAAGTGAAATTCTGATACATGCGATAACTAGATGAACCTTAAAGACATCATGTTGAGTGAAATAAGCCAGCCGCACAAGGACATGTATTGTATAATCTCACATTTATTAAATAATGAGAATAAGTGAACTCATAGAGTCAGAATGTAGAATATTGGTCACCAGGGGATGGGATGAGCTAGAGAATAGGCGTTAATGCTTAAATTGTAAAGAATTTCTAATTGGTTTGATCATAAATTTTGGTAATGGATGGTGATGAACATAATTAACATGTTAATATATGAACATAATTAATAACACTTAATTGTATATGTCAGTATTGTTAAAAAGGAGAAAGTTTAGGTTGTATATACATCAGTAGAATAAAACTAAAATAAGCAAGCATAGGTCTGCAACATGCAAACTGTGAAAACTTTTGTAGCTGATTGCCTTTCATGAAGTGTTAAAAAATGTACCAAACTAATGCAAGCTGTTAAAAATAGGTAACTCTGTATTTATTCATGACTTTTCTGTGAACAAACTTCTCTAATTAAAAAGCAAAATAAAGGAAGGCTAAACAAACCTCAGAAAACATTGAATATTTAGATTACCCCTTGAGACAAAGAACCATATCCAAATGAGGTGTATTTTGAAGGCAAAAGGAATATGGAATGAGCAGTGGAAAAAAAGGTATTTATAAATACCAATATGACCTGTGTCTGGCTGCAGAAATGATGCATGCATTGTAATGAGTATTTCTTATTTTGTCTTAAATATATTTGCATGTACTACAAGTGGCTGCAGTTGTCGGTTTTGTGACATTTCTAACTATTTTTTGAAAAACTGTATTCATTGTCATGTGCTATCTCTGAGGTCTCTGCTTCCTTATCTCAGCAGTCAGCCAAGGACTTGACAGATATTTCCTTCAATGCCAAGAACTGAAAAAAAAAATACTATAAAACCTCTTCCTTTCTTTGCAGATTGGCTGTGAGCTGAAGCACTCCTTCACATAAAGCCTGGCTGCCCCTTACTCTGGCTTGACCTTCACCTCCTTCTTCTGTGAATCTTAAATATCAGCCAAAAGTGCAATTTTAGGGTCATATTTCCAACACTGAGCATGCCCAAGAACCTTGAATACCCCAGGCTTCATGTTAGCTCTAGGAGACCCTGACTCCAATAAGAATCTTGCTCCTCAGCCTTGTCCTGTCCTCGTTTTTGGGTCTCCGTGCTGCTTGACCCATTTTGTGTTGCTTACTACAGGTAGAGTTTGTCTTCAAGTGCTTTTATCAAATGCCATCTGTAAAGCTGCTCTATCTTGAGATGGGAGAAATGAATGCCAATCTTTATCTCAGTCCTGCAAGGAACCCCCAGAATGGACAAAATTCACAATCACATTTGTTTTTATTTTTAGTAAAGGTCCATATTTCTTCCAGTGTATACTACATGTACAATATGTTACAGTAAATGGATTTGCAAGAGGGTGCAGGAGAGAGCATTGTTCCATAAGAAAAGACAATCCATTTGAGAAGATTTCTACAAATAGTGAAGATTAATACAGACATATTTGGAGAAATATAGTGCTTTATTTTTAAGATATGAATAGGCTAGTGAGAGTGATCAAGTAATTATGGTTCATAGATGAGTTAAAATAATTAAAGGAGCAAAGTCTTTGAGTTTATGATCCTGCGAATAGATTGGCTTTGTGTAGAAACATGGGAAGTTCACCTATTTTAACAAGATATTAGGAGGGCAGACAGAATCTGTGGGTACAGATATATTTGTTTTGTATATTTGATAGTGTGAAGCTGTTAGCCTTGTCTTATGTATGCTCTTAATTTGAAATTAAAATATCATTCGTATTTATAAACCAGTGCAATGGAAGGGCTGCTGGAATTTGACGGTGGAAAGGAAACAAGTCTAATAGATCAAGCGACATTATTGATGACTCACTTGCACTCTTAGATAATAAATTTAAGTTAAACCAGGCAGCAAGATCATGCCTTATCCTGAAACCATGTTCAGCAGGGAAGATGGGTCCAGAATAGGCAGAGTTTGGGTTTTGCCTTGTGTAAAGCAAACAGAAAGAGCAAGTGTAGTTAATGCAGTGTGAAATGGATTGATTATATTGAACAATGATGAGATGAATATATGAGAGAAATACTGTCAATGATCAAGAAATAATTGTAAGATAAAACCATGAACATATTAAAGGACTGTAAGACATTTGAAATTGAAAATTGATGATGAAGAAAATACAGGCATGGACATTGAAGTTAGATTTGAGAAAAAATAAGGATTATTAAAATCATGTGTTTATACACATTATTCACCTTAAGAGTTCGATTGCTGAAAGGATACATAGGACTCAAGCAGTTTAAACTTAGGAAAAAGCTTGACAACAGGCAAAGGAGACAATATGCATTGCAATGGTCCCACAACATCAGGCGTTGGCATTTTTGTCCTTCCATCACAAGTCACAAAGAATACACACTCAGTCCAGGTCTCAAGCTACCAACAATATACACAAATTGGGAGGTACTAATAAGCCCAAAATCTGCTTGGGTGTTGGCAACTCTTATAGTGATCCGGTCATGTAGGCACATTTAATCTATGTGGCCAGGCTGCACCATCAAATCCCCCTCCCCATTCCAGGTTCTACCATATCAGGCACAAATCAAAAGTTCTATTGTAACTAGAAAACTAAGCAGGTAGGATTAAATATCTGAAACAATTCTGCACTTGTGATGGCTGACAACTATTTAGGTTTAGTTAACAGATTCCACAGCTTTGGACAAAGGTCAGTAGCTCTACAGATAAGCTTGTAGTCAATGCAGATTTCCTATGTGGGTAATAAGAGAGAACTTAATAGAACTGGAAGACAGACAATGGTAGCCATTGTAAAAAATTTTTTTGAGAAGACAGCTTAACTAATAGAAAAAATAAAATAAATTCATAGCAATAATGAAAAAATACTTCTCTTAATATCAAAACCTGAATCTGCAGGTGTAAAATGAGCACTATGTTCCTGTAAACATGTGATAAAGATTATTGAAACTAGAGAGAATTTTTGATGAACAAATCAATATTTATAAAATGAAGAAATAATTCTAAGAACACAAAAGCAGAACAAAAGTCCGGGAAAGTTGGTAAATTACCACAGCAGCACTCAATTAAAAAAAAAAAAAAAAACACTGTGGTAAATAAGAATTGTGTGTTGTTTTTCAATCAAATTCCTCAAATATTTAAGAAAATATATTACATATGGTAAGCATTACTAGAATAATTAGAGGGAAAATAATATGGATTTAGAAATAACTAAATCAGGAACACTGATGATGAAGAGGTGAGAAGAATGGATGTTTAGATGTGCTAGTATTTTCTATTTTTACAATTACTGGTTGGTATTCATTAGTAGTTATTAATCAAGAACAAAAGCTTTATATAAGCAAAGTTAAAATTTATCTAACAGGTAAAGTACAATCTGAGAAAAAATATTGCAAACTATCAGTTTGGAAGCACACAAGATAAAACAAAATAAAATATATGGAGTATATGGGAAATTAATATAGAATAAGACAACAAAGTTTATTACATATTTTTCTGTTATATCCATAAATGTAAATGGAAAGCATATTTAGATGAGGCAATGTTTCAATATACATCAAAATGTTCATGTTTTTTAACTCACCCACCAATGTATCTTATAATTAAACGCAGGTTGTGTACCATGTGAATGCATATTCTTTACAGTAATATTTGGAATAAATATAGTGATAGCAAGAGAAATAAGCTTAAATGTTCATTAGTAGGAGACTGGGTAAATAAATACTTAAAAATAGAGTAAGTTTTATTATTGAAAACAACAAAGACTGGCTTTATTTAGTTGCTATGCAAGAAAACAGTCCAGAATTCTGTGCAAGACGTGCTGGATGGTGGTAACTTTGTTTTAATTTAACAACTTTATTGAGATAAAAATTTATATACCATACAATTAAGCCTTTGAAAGTTTGCAATTCAGTGGGTTTTAGTACATTTAGAGATTTGTGCAATCATGAGCACTTTCTAATATTAGAATATTTTCACCACACCCCAAAGAAATTCCATGCCCATTACCAGTCACTCCTGAAACCCCATCCTCCCAGTCCCTGGCAAGCACTAACCCATATTCTATCTCTATGGATTTGCCTATTCTGGACATAGAGCATAAGTGGAATAATACAATAAGTGGTTCTTTATCACTGAGTATATTATCTGGCATTTATAACTGAGCATGTAGCCTTTATCTGTACTTTGGAGGAGAGAGACTGCAGGCTCACAGCAGGATTTTTCTTTTCGTTTGGAAATTTTCTGGGTTATTTTTTTTGGGGGGGTGCTTTAAGCACATGCTTAATTTATTTAAAGGGATCATATGAGTAGGGGACCTATGGTTATTTTCTTCTATTTTTATTCAGTTATATATATATATATATATTCATATACACACAAAAACACACACATATATAAATTTATATTATAATTTACAAAATGCTAAGAAAAAAAACTATGAAACTACATATTGTATTTCTGGATATCAGGGAAACACACAATGCAAAAGCAATATTAACTGTTATCCCAAAACAGATAAACTATGAAAAACTGTTTCATTCTAAGGATGAAATTGATTTTCATAACTGAAAATCAATTAATATATCTCATCAGTTAAATTAATATTTTTGCAATATATTTACCTTTAATCAAAATGTGCATAAGGTAAAAGGTGGAAATGAAATATATTTCCAATTAAACGAAATATAAAAGAGTATAGTTATTCAGTGTTATTCTGTTAGTAAAATTAGAAATATGAAATAAATATAATGTTTGAAATTTGAAAGGAAGGAGCAATATTGTCTTTTTCTTAAATGATTATTAGTGCATACCTGGAAAACTAAAAGTAATCTATTGAAGCAATAGCATAAATCAATAGTTGATTCTTAATAAAAGTACACAAACAAAGTAATTGTCCTTCATATTTAATTAGGCTGCTACTCTCTAAATACAATGGAAGAATACATCCAATATAGAACAAATGAATAGTTAAATCCCTTTTTATTTTTATTTTTTTTAGGTACCCGGGACCAGGGATAGAACCTGGAACTTCATATGTGGGAAGCCAGTGCTCAACCACTGAGCCACATCATTGTCTTTGTTTCTTTTGCCTGTTCATTTTTTTCAGGAGGTCCTGGGAACCGAACCTGACACTTCCCATGTGGGAGGTGGGAGTTGAACTGCTTGAGCCATATCTGCTTCCCCTTAAATCCTTTTGAAAAGTACCTAAGAAAAATTGTACAGTGCTGCTATGGAAAAAAAAAAATGTTCCTGAGTGGTTTTTAGACAAAGCCTGGGTGTTTGAAAGAATTAGAAAGGTATATCTTTGTTTAAGATAGCATGACCCAAAAATGTAGTAAAGGAAAAACAAATCTTTCCAAGCAAGACTAGAAAGCCAGAGCCATATAACAAAGGGATATTATATTTGTTTAGGGTCAATAAAATTTCTGGATAATATAGTATCACAAATATAGTAAAAACATAACCTTTTTATATATGGGAAGCATGAGACAGTCAAAATTTCTTAATACTTAGGAACAATATGCTCAATGAAAATATTGAAAAACTATGAAAGTTTGTCATATAAATTTTAAAACAATGGTTGGTGGCAAGGCCCCAGGATGTGTAAGTCCATTGAGGGTGGTGGGCCACACTTGTAGGAGATGTTTGTGTGGGATGTGGTGGGAGGTGTGGGAGGTGGGCAACATGGGAATCCCAGGGGGTTCTGTGTAATATTTTCGGTAATCTAAGCTAAGCACTTCTTAAAATATATGTATAAATAAATAAATAAATAAATAAATAAATAAATAAATAAAAAAAAGAAGTGGAAACAGAAAAAACAAAAAAACAAAAAAACAATGTCTCATAAGTTTTTTAAAATTTAGCCTCTCTCACAATTATATATATGTACATCAAAACAATGAGACATTATATATCTGCCATCATATTCCAAAGGAATGTTGGTCCCAAATATGTGCCTTTTGTGATTTCCTTATTCTGAAAGTGAATGAGGTTATGCCTGTAAAGTATCTTTTCTTCTGAGGACAAATGTGCTGGCTAATTTGGTTCTATCTTCAGGGTATTTCCTTACCCAACTCAAGGAGGCTTACTTCAAAATAAGGAAGAAGCATAGACAAGTAATCTATGACTCTTAGTCATCTCTGTTTTATGATGTGTAGTATCACATAGTACTGCAGCTGAATGAGATTGGCTAAGCCCTTGCTCTGCATGCCTTTCTGATATGTGCTTTGCTTTGCAACTCTGGTCAGATGTCTCCAATATGGTAAGTATTCATTTTCTCATCTTTAAATGGGGATAATTTGTCTTCTGTTAAACTCAGAAGAGGTAGCATGAGTAAGGTAGACAATGTAAAAGTGTAATGGACATTAGCTCTTAGCTTATCCTCTGGAAATACACAAGAAGAGATAGGAGGGGACCCCACAATGCTACCTCTTTGCCAGATGCTGGACCTTTGTTTATCCCATCCACTAGAGCAAAAAAGGAAACATTAGGATGTGAGGTCTGCTAAACAAGGAGAAGCAGCATGCTGGGGAGGGGAGGGTTAATGTGTCACCTCTGCAATAGCTCTTTATGATTCTATCCAGAGACACAGCTGAGTGTGTCTGAGTCCATAAAATTGTAACACATTCTGGAATAGTGATGATAATTCTGGGGTTTAGAACGATGCCCGTTGGATTCAAATCTTGATGCAACCATGCATCCATGGTGTTATCTGAGCTAATTCCTTAAGCTCTCTACAGGTCAGATACCTCTGCATAATGGGAATATCATGGGTGGTTTTGAGCATAGTTGTAAATTATATTAAAGAATGCATGGGAATATCACAGAATGTGACTTTTACATGGTAATTAGTCAGATCTGTCACTTTCTCATTAGTATATTTCTCAAGTTGTGAATTTTTCCTGCCTTCAATCATAGCACCAAAGTATAGGCCTTCTCAGCTTCTCTTATTCTAAAGTAAATAAAATAACCACCTGTTGTATTTGGAAGGATTAGAGTGGGGATTTTGGTATACTGGATAAATATCTGGACACATCCTCATGTTAAAAAAGCTTTGCTAGACTTGATCCATGTACATATCCCTTTGACTACTTAAAACACAAGAAGTCAATGGCTCAAAAGCAAAATTACCTGCGGGCCTAGAAAACTTTCAGAGGCTTATCAACATATAAGAAACACAAAAACTCTCATTTTGACTGTGATTTGCTTTAACAGTTGATATAAATCCATATAATAATGAACTTTTCTTATATTGGGTTGCTCAAAGATGGGCTATTGTTTTGCCATTGTTTTCACAAACACAGCGTGGGGTCTTCCTGCCAGTCACAGCTCCAAGGAAGGGAAGAGAGGTAAATAGGGCTCTATTCTGAGCTCAAATATAAAAGCCTGGGTGAGTCATCCCATGTGAAGTCAGCTGGGGTTTCACAAGCCAAAGGATAACTTTTTTCTTTCTTATAAATGAGATCTAACAAACTGTCTATCAATGATCCAAGAACTTTGTTAAATCCAGTCACAATGGTGTTTTTAGTTTATGTTTTTGTTTTTTTTGGGTTTTTGTTTTTTTTTTTTTTTTTTTTTAGGTACGGGTTTTGAACCAAGGACCTCGTACAAGGGAAGCAGGTGCTTAACCACTGAGCTTCATCCACTCCCCATAATGTTTTAATTGCATTTCATAATTAAATGTAAAGACTGCATAAACAAGTTATTTTGAGAACTAAAATGTTGTTCATCCTCTCTGAGGTCATGCAATGGCAGATACAGGCCATTATATATCCTGCCATAACCTATAGAATTGAGTGGGAGAGAGTGTAAACTACAATGTAAACTTTAATCCACGCTTAGTGGCAATGCTCCAAAATGTGTTCATCAATCGTAATGAATGTACCTCAGAAATAAAGGATGTTGTTAATGTGGGAAAATGTGGGGGGTGTGGGGAGTGGGGCATATGGGAATCCCTTGTATTTTTTATATGACATTTGTATAATCTGAGTATCTTTTAAAAAATAAAATAGTAAAAAAAAAAAAAGAAAACTCTCTTACAGATTTTGAGGACACCTCTTTGAAGCCCTAATTAGCAGAAGGGCTATAAAGTTGGTGTCTAGGACATGGGTCAGCCTGGAAAAGGTGAGCCATGGTGAGAATGGGGAAGAGGTGAAAGGCTGCATAGACAAGCACATGCTACCTTCATCCCAGTTTGGAACCAAAATTGGGAAAATTTATAACCATGCCTATTTATCTAGAATTTTACTCTAACCTTTATTACATTTTCATTCATTAATTAATACATTATAATACATTAAATCCATGATCCATTCTCTTTATCTTCCATAAGCTATTTTCTCTTTCCCTTTAATATCTTTGAGACCACTCATTCCAGGTCATCCTTTTATAATTAATAGCTATACTATTAGAATAATATCTTGGCCCCTTTTTATGCCTCACAAATAACTTAATTCCCAATGAACAGTTAATATCTAGGAAATGCTGCCTCCATTATGCCTTCCACCTTTAGATACTAAAGCATCCTTTGCTCTCAGTCTGGATGGGTGAAAACCAAACCTCTGAGGCCATTGTCTTGCCCCTCAATTCTCCCATCCTTCTTATCCAGACCACTTTTTTAAGCCTTTCCAAGAAAGTTCTACCTCTACACCTTTCAGGATCCTGAGGTTTTTCTTTTTTCCCACTATGTTCAAAGGCTTAAATGACCTTCTCTTACATTTTTCACATCAAAACTAGTGTCCATTTTTCAAGGATTAATTTATACTTTTGCCACATTTTTATATCAAATCCACCTTAATTCTCTTAGTACTCCTGAAGAATTGTATTGGTTGTCCTAATTTGGTCTAATAAACATCAACTCATATGCTTTTTATACTTTTAAATAAACAATATAGTAGAACAGCATTTAAAAAAAAGGTCTATAACATGGAAATGCAGGATCTTTAAAGAAAACTTGGAATTTAACTTCTAATTGCTAAGAACTAATTTTTATGCTGAAATCTCCAAAAGAGCATTTACATCTAGAACAGAAGGAAACCAAAAATAATTTTGGGTGACCCTGACTTCAAGAGATAAAATGCAAAATGTTGCCAGTAAATCACAGACATTTTATGAATAATTAAATGCAGAACAGGATATTCTAAGGCAGTGGTTTTTAAAACCCTAATGTGCATAAGAATCACATGGAGAAATCATCAAAGCATTAATCTAAATAGAATTTCAGGGTTGAGGATTTGGCATTGTTATCCCTTTACATTCTCCTATCTAATGTGGAAAATTGGGGTTATATTACCCCATTGAAAGCTTTGTGTGGTTATTCTCATGTAATCTCAAATTTTCTGATAGATATAATGGTGACTTGAAGAAAGGGGATTTGCACAAATTAGAAAAACAGCATCTCAATTAGGTTCACCCTATAGTTTCTGCTTCTTTAGCTATGAGTTCCTATGCAAGAATCTGCTTTTCTAACAAGTTCCCAGATGTTGCTGATGCTGCTGAGCCTTGTAACTCACTTTGTGAACCACTGGTCTAGGGATTTGGGGGTCTAAGAGAAGATCCTAATACAGAAAAAGCAGTCATTTGTTTAAATTCCAAGGAGTCTTCACAGGGAAGTCTCACATTGACCTTGAATAATAGAAGGTCATCTACAATCTATATTTTGTTTTTTGTTTGTTTGATGTTTGGCAGACTTCATGACAGAAAGTATCAGAGAGTTTATGGAGAGATTAGAATTGGAAGATAGAAGGCATCAAACCCCCTTACAGAATATATGATTGATATGGTAGTAGAAATTAGAGTGATGCACAGAAAAGAGCAGATTATATGAAAATGATTTTTTGTGGGGTTTTTTTGGCATAAGAGCTAGGTAAGATATTACCCCAAATAGAATAGAAATTGGAAAGCTGGATGCTACATATTTTCTAAATCTGT
Source organism: Tolypeutes matacus (assembly GCA_026826555.1). NCBI lineage: Eukaryota > Metazoa > Chordata > Mammalia > Cingulata > Chlamyphoridae > Tolypeutes > Tolypeutes matacus. The sequence continues at coordinate 66,804 of JAKSZT010054123.1, forward strand.
GCTTGCCACTCACTACATTGTTTTGTATTTTTGTTATTTTATGATTATATGCAATGATTTCTTGTAGTATATTAGCTTTTAGTATTTCTCCCATAGAGCCTACACAGTTCTAAATAATCAACACAAACATTTTTGCTGAATTTATGTTTGATTATATAAATATTATTCAAAGTGTAGGAAAGAAAGGGAAAAATTAGAAAGCAAAATCTCAGATGCACAGACAGTATTAAGAACAAGAAAAAAAGTTTAGATAAAATATCAACAATATGCTTCAGGAAAACTCATGCATTCATTGAGTGATAAATAGATTGGGACACTGAAATACTGGCAAATCCCATTCCATAATAGGATACTGCATAGACTGTCACACTTAAGAATATGAAAATTAAATGAACTTTATTAAATATGCTCAGCATGCATTACAAATATAAAATACTGCACTACACACCAATTTGAGACAACTTGTATTGGATATTTGAGGTAGCACAAGCCTAAGGTGATACAGGCTCTGCATATTCTTGACATTTCAGTTAGTTATATGATTAAATGTAGGAAGGAACCACTATTCCTCTGACACAAGGGGGAAGGAATAGAAAAGAGTGCGAACAGTCTGTTGGAGAAATACAGGGACATGTACTATTCTCAGACATTAAACGATGGGACAATCCACTGAGGGATAACAGGGAAGGTGGGGAAGGCTAATGGCAACTGGAAGAACACCAGGAACAAAAGGAAATCTGGCCAAGTAGCTAAGATTATGGAGAGTTTGTTACTCCAGGTAATTAAGTAGGAGATTTGGCTAAATAGCTGTGATTTACTGCACCAGCCCCCTAAAGGTTACAGCAGCAATACTGGAAAACCCACTAAAATGTAAAAACCTCTAATGCATTAGAAATGGATGCAAATATTTTGCTGCATGATTCAAATAATTCAGATCTACATTGAAGTGACTACTAAAATTATAGTCAATTTTTTGTCAAACAAAATAGAACAAAAAGACAAAGAATATACGGTAGATTTCTGTTGTCTATGCCTGTAATAAATTACCTAAATGCATTTATAGAGCTAGCTTAGGTCCTTCCATAAGGTTTTAAATAAGTTATTAAATGATGATTTTCAAAAGGATAAAATTACAGCTCTCATGCAAATATAAAAAACCATGCAAACAATTTTCTTTAATTCACTAATTAATGAGGGAACCAGAAGATATTAGAAATCATTCAGAAGAGAAATCAAATTACCACACATATAAAGGCAGCTAAGGAGTGACAGAATGAATTTTCAAATAGATCTAAAATATATCAGTGTAGAAAATAATAATCATGTGCATTACACCAAACACAATTTTCATTTCTTTGGAAAATAATTATTTGCATTAATAACCGTTTTCTACAACTTCCAGAATTGTAAAATAGCTCAAAAACAATAAAAAGAAAAGTTAACCCAGTGCACTAGACAGTACTTGGAATTTTTTTTTTCTAATTTCAAATTTTTCATGATTTTTCCATTTACTGGCATAAGGAAGAAAGATGTAATAAGTAGAATAAATGTTGTTTTTTGGTCCCTTTTTGTCCAGGAAATATTCTAGGCATTTTTATCTACATTATTTAATTGAATCAGAATAATGGTCCAGTGAGAAAGCTCACAATGTAAATTGAGTAAAGTAATACTTAAATGATTTATCCCTGTTCAGAAAGCTAGTGAATGGTTGAGCTAAAATTTGTACTTTGCTCCAAACTCAATGCTACTTCTGACTACATATCACAAAATTTAATTAATTAAGCTTTAATCTAAATAGAATTTCAGGGTTGAAGCTTTAGCATTGATATCCCTTTACATTCTCCTATCTAATGTGGAAAATTAGGGTTATATTACCCCAGTGAAAGCTTTGTGTGTTTATTCTCATGTAGTCTCAAATTTTCTGATAGATATAATGGTGACTTGAAGAAAGGGGATTTACACAAATTAGAAAAACAGTAAATAACCTCACTGCAGTCTCAAGTTGCTTACTTTATTTTTTAGAGTAATTGAATAAATATCCAGAGAAATGGGCAACTTTACCTCTGAGATGACATCCTTCCTCATGGGGTTTTCTGATGTTCAGGAAATTCAGATTTTATGGACTGTACTGTTTTTGGTAATTTACCTGGCAACCCTACTAGGAAATCTTCTCATCATCACTCTCACCACCAAAGATCACCAGCTGCACACCCCCATGTACTACTTCCTGAAGAACTTGTCCTTTCTGGATCTCTGCCTCATTTCCATCACTGTCCCCAAATCCATCACTAACTCTGAATAGCCACAACACCATCTCATTCCTGGGGTGTGTTTCACAGGTATTTTTCTTATTTGTTTTTGCCTCTACAGAAGTAGCTCTCCTCACAGTGATGTCCTACAACCGCTATGTTGCCATCTGCCACCCACCCTAATATGAAATCTTCATGAACCATGGGGCCTGTGAGCAGATGGCCACTTCTTCCTGGGTCAGTGGAGGTCTCAATGCAATTCTGCACACAGCTTCCACCTTCTCAGTACCCATGTGTAGTTCTCTGTCTGTTCATCAGTTTTTCTGTGATGTCCCTCAACTCCTTTCCCTTGCCTGTTTTTATAACATTGGAGAATTAATAGTCATTTGGCTCAACATAGTACTAGATTTTGTCTGTTTTATATTCATTGATATTTCTTATATTAACATCTTCTCCACTGTGCTGAGGATGCCATCCAGGGAAGGCAGGTCCAAAGCTTTTTCCACATGCCTGCCTCACCTCCTTATTATGACTCTCTTTCTGCATTCTTTGCTTATATACACCCCCTTCCTAAATCTCCATCAGCCTTTGACTTGCTGGTGACAGTGTTCTATATAGTGGTGCCTCCCACCATGAATCACCTCATCTACAGTCTAAGAAATAAAGATATGAAGACTGCACTGAGGAAATTGCTAATGAGCAGACATTGTCCTTCAAATTAGAAGTCAAAAGTCCATGTGTCTGAAAAATCTGTTTATAGAGTGTTGCAATAATATTGGATATTAAAGTTGGATTATCATGTAAACTTTGGATGTACTCGTTATACTGGCATCAAGAAGCATTCTCTATGCCCAAATCAAGTGGGTGGGCCAAAGAGTAGGGATTCACTTATAATTAGGGAGATACATGCTGGTGTTCTGTATATCTATCATCATAATTGGGATATATTTATCTGTTTAAGATACTTAACTGGACAGGATACTGGGTTATTGGGGATAAACCTAGATTCTCTCAAGCAAACTAAATGTATGGTTACTCTTAGCAAATGAATATCTGAAAATCTTTGCCCTGAGCTTATATGGATAATACATTCTCAAATAAATGGATCCATTATGTACAGTGAGCTGTTGTCCACCTGTCTTACTTTTTCCTTACCAAACCTACTCTACATAGATTCTATGTACTCTATGTAGGTTATTTTCTGGTATAGGTTTTGTCTTTAGAGTATAGTGAGAAGAAGTAGTACATTTCAATTTACATTTATTATATTTTGGTTCATGCATTTATAATAATATGAGAACAAGCTTCTGATAGCAAAGAACGAAAGTACCAATCTCAGAGGGATGCTTGGGAAGAATGTAGATACTGGCAGGCAATATGTCAAGATAATATTTGGAAAAGGTAGTATATAAGATTCATTTTAAGGGAAGAGAAGTAATTATCAGAAAAGGTTGGAGGATAAGATGAAGTCCCAGGTTCGGTTCCTGGTGTCTCCTAGAGAGATAGAAAGGATGGAAAGGAGCATACACAGAGAGCATGCAGCAAATGGACACATAGAGCAGACAGTGAGTGCAGACAATGAGTGAGGGGGATAAATAAATAAATAAACAATCTTTAAAAAAAGAGTATACACTGTATTATCCCATTTATTTGAAAGTTGAGAAGGGTATAACTAATCTATATTGAAGAAAGTAGATCATTGTGTGCCTAGGGCCAGGGATATGGGGGGAGTTGATTGTAAAGGGTCATGAGGAATTTGGGGGTGATGGAGATGATCTATTATCTTGATAGTAGTAGTGATAACAAGTATGTTGATATTTGTCAAAACTCAAAGTATATACTTAAAATTACATCTCAATAATGTTGATTAAAATAGATTATTTATGCACATTTTATATGTATGTTATGTTTTAAAAATAAAGAAAACACTATTCAAAAAAAAAAAAAGGATAAAATGATTGAAGTAAGTTCTGCCTTTATAGTAATAACATTGAATGTTAATGGATTAAACTCCATAATCAATGACACAGATTGGCACAATGGATTAAAAAGTATGATCCATCTATATGCTATCTAAAAGAGACTCACCTTAGAACCAAGGATACAAATAAGTGGAAAGAGAAAGGCTGGAAAAAGATATTCCTCTCCATCAATAAACAAAAATACCTGAGATAGTTATAATAATAATGGACAAAATAGGCATTACATGAAAAACTCTTATAAGAGGCAAAGAACAACATCAGATATTAATAAAAAAAGGCAATGTACCAAGTAGTAATAACAATCATAAATAAATATGCACCTAACCAGGGTACCCTAAAATACATGAGGCAAAAACAAAGGGAGATACAGATATCTCTGAAATAATAGTTGGAGACTTCAATACAACACTCTTATAAATAGATAGACCATTTGGAAATAGGATCAATAAGGAAACAGAGAACATGATAAATTTAATGAATGAACTGGACCCAACAGACATATACAGAACATTGCACACCAAAACAGCAGGTTATCTATTCTTCTCAAGTGCTCATGGATCATTGTTCAGGAAAGACAGCATGATGGGTCAAAAAACAAGTCTCAATAAATTTAAAAGGATTAAAATTATACAAATCATTTTCTCTGAGAACTGCAATAAGATTAAGTGTGGTTTTCTCATTAGAAACCATGCAGGCAAGAAGGCAGTGGTACAGTATATTTAAGATATAAATATATCATAATGGAATGAAGCTGAAAATCACTAACAAGTGGAGAAATGGAAAGCTGACAAATATTTGGAGGTTAACACGATCAGTGGATCAAAAAAGAAATTGCAATAATTTTAATAAATATGCCCATATTAATAAATATGAGAATGAAATATAAGGAAACTTATGGGAGTAGCAAAAGCAGTGATGAGAGTGAAATTTATACCCCTAAATTCCTACATTAAAAAGAAGAAAGAGTTAAAATAAAAAACCTGAATACACACCTAGAAGAACTAGAAAAAGAACAAGAAACTAAACACAAAGCAAGCAAAGGAAATAAAGGAAAAATTAGGGCAGAAATAAGTGAAATTGAGTCTTAAAAAAGAATATAGAGAATCAACAGCACCAAAAGTAAAGTATTGTTATTCAACATTGTGCTAGAAGTTGCAGCCAGATTAGTCAGGTAAGAAAAAGAAATAAAAGCCTACAAATTGGAAAGGAATGACATGATCCTATATATAGAAAATGCAAAAAAGAAAGAGTCTACAGAAAAGCTAATAGAGAAGATAAATAATTTAAGCAAAGAGGCAAAATACAAAGTCAACAAACAAGAGTCAGTAGTTTTTCCATACATGAATAATGAGCAATCTGAGGAGGAAATCCAGAAAAAAATCCATTTACAATAGAAGCCAAAAGAATCAAATATCTACGAAGAAATTTAACCAAGGATGGAAAGGACCTGTACACAGAAAACTGCAAAACATTGCTTAAAGAGAAAAAAAAAAAGAAAACCTAAATAAATAAATCGAAGGTCATGCAGTTGTTCATGGATTGGAAGAATAAGTATCATTAAAATGGCAATTCTACCCAAATTGATTTAGATTCAACACTATCCCAATGAAAATTTGAAAAGCCTTCTATTCATAAATGGAGAATCCAATTATCAAATTTATTTGGTAGAGTAATGGGCTCTGAATAGCCAAAACCATCTTGAAAAAATAGAATGAAATTGGAGGACTCACAATTCCTAACTTTAAAGAATATTACAAAGCTACAGTTATCAAAAGACCATGGTACTGGCATGGTACTGATATATTGATCAATGGAATAGAATTGAGTTTTCAGAAATAGACCCTCACATCTATGGCCAATTGATATTTGTCAAGGACTTCAAGTCCACTCAATACATATAGGAGCATCTCTTCAACAAATGGTGCTGAGAGAACTGGATATCCATATTCAAAAAAGATGAAAAGGGACACCTACCTCACACCTTATATAAAAATTAAAACTCAAAATGGATTTAAGACCTAAATATAAGAGCCAGGCCCTAAAAAATACAAGAAGAAAAATGTAGGGAAGCATCTTCAAGTTCTTGTGTTAAGTAATGTTTTCTTTGACTTTAAAACCAAAGCACAAGCAAAAGGAGAAAAAATAGAGAAATGGGAATTCTTCAAAATTAAAAGCTTTTGTACTACAGAGGACTTTGCCAAGGATGTGAAAAGGCAGCTGACTCATGGGAGAAAATATTTGGAAACTACATATCTAATAAGTGTTTAATCACTAAAATATATAAAGAAATCCCACTATTCAACAATAAAGATAAACAACTCAATTACAAAATGGACAAATGACTTGAATAGACATCATTTCCAAGGAAAACATACAAATAACTATAAAGCACATGAAAAAAATTCTCAAATCACTATTTATTGGGGAATTTCAAACCAAATCCACAATGAGTAATCATCTCACACCTTACAGTGTGACCACTATTTTAAAAAATGAAAACTATTGATGTTGGAGAGGATGTGGAGAAAGAGGAACAGTCATTCACTGCGGATGGGAATATAAAATAGTGCACTGCTGTAAAAGTTTAGTGGTTCCTCAAGAAGCTAAGTATATAATTGCCATATGATTTGGCAATCCCACTACTAGTTATATACCCTGAAGAACTTAAAGTAGGGATGCAAAAATACATTTGCACACTGATGTTCATAGCAGCATTATTCACAATTGCCAAAAGATGGATGCAAACCAAGTGTTCATCAAATGATGAATGCATAAACAACTTTGTGCTATATACATATGGTGGAATATTATTCACCTGTAAGAAGAAATGAAGTCCTTATGCAAATGACAACATAGATGAACCTTGAGGACATTATGTTGAGTCAAATGAGTCAGATACATAAGGATGAATATTTTGTGATCTCAATAATATGAACTAATTATAATAAGCAAATTCTTAGACTTTGAATGTAGCATATAGGTTACCAGGAAATAGAAAGAGGATAGAGAATGTGGAGCTGATTGCTTACTTTGTGCAGAAATTCCATTTAGGTTGATTGAAAATATTTGGAAGTGGGTAGAAGTGATGGCAGCACATTTTTGTGAGTGTAATATATAATAGCACTGAATTATGTGTGTTGTAGTAGAAAGCAGATGTTTTCAGTCATGTATATTATTAGAAGGAAAGTTAGAAGATAAAACATGGTATTGTATAACACAGTGAAATCTGTGGTGGATGATTACTGTGGTAAATTGTCCAAATATAGGAATGGTATTTCATGAACTATAATGAATAGGCCTCACTATTACAAGATGTTAATTATAGGATGCCATATGGGGAAAAATACACCTAATGAAACTATGGACTATAGTTACTAATATTTTAATATTCTTTAATCAGTTATAACAAAGGCACAAATTATTATATAACAAATACTGTAAATTTAGTTACATAATTTTATGTAAACCTACAGCATCTCTAATTTTAAAAATAATCACAATAATTAAAAATCAATACCTTAAGTGAAAGAAACCATGCATAAAGTTATATATGGTATGATTCCATTTGTATAAAATGTAAATATAAATAAATATATAGACTATAGAGGCAGAATTAGATTAGTGGTTAGGTAGGGCTGGGGAAGGACAGAGAGATCGAGGGGTTACAGCTAAGACATATAGTTTATTGTCGTTTTGGGGTAATGAATATTTTCAAAAATTAAGTGTGGTTATGAATGTACAACTCTAATTATACTGAGAGCCATTAATTGTACACTTGGATGGATTGTATGACTATATCTCAATAAAACTCCTTATAAAAAAGGAAAATGTTAGATTGTATATATGGTAACAATAAGAATAAAAAATTTTTAAAAAATCATGAACTGCATTATACAGTGAAACTTAAGGTATGCTATGGACTATAATTAATAATATAGTTCTAAAACTGTGCTTTCAATAATTATAACAAAAATTCCATACCAATTCAAAGCATTAATAATAGGGTGTTATATGGGAATCCTCTAATTTCTGCATGATTGTTCTATAAATGCAATAATAAAATAAATGAATAATAATGAAATAAAGAAGAAATTTTTTAAAAGAACCAAAGGGTGGGAGGGGATGAAAGACTGGTCCGGGAGTGGGAACTACAGCTATCTTTGTCATGAAAGAAAAGAAAAGAAGGAAGAGAATGAATTGACAGAGAAGAAAGAGGTTTGGCAAGATTGTAAGAGTGTCAAGCAGACATTGAGAAAGATAGTTTTTATCAATCAGTGCCAATCAATTTTATTGATACATATTAACAAAGCATCCAATTCATCCAAGTGTACAATCCATGATATTTGGTCTAATCACTTCAATCATAATTAAAGAATTTTCATTATTTCAATAATAATAACAATAAATAACAAACAAACCAAAAAGCAAAACACTCATCACCTTTCAATCTCTCTATGCTTCTCCTGCCATACATAGTTGCTGTTCTGTTTCTGTCGATCTAGTTTGTTTGTATTTATATTTTGTAAAAACAGTCTTAGATATGCAATAGCACCGACATTTGTATTTTACATGAAGCCCCATGTTACAGTTTTCAACTTTCTTTCTAGTAATATATATGACCATAGATGTTCCATTTCAACCACTATCATACCTTTGCTCTGCTAGTTACAAACACTATGATGAGCTTTCACTATTTCTATTCATTTCCAAATATTGACAAACAAACTTTTGACCAGTTCTGCACAGATTAATCATCAGCTTTCCCTTATCTACTCTCATTTTATTTTCTTCTGACCCATATTCAAGTTAACTCCAAGAGCCTACACAATATATTTAGTTCATAGTAGCACAAACATACAGTATTTTGCCTTTTGTGACTGGCTTGCTTCACTCAGCATAATGTCCTCCAGGTTTATCCATGTTTTCATATGTTTTACTATATCATTTCTTCTTAGACCTGCTTGATATTCCATCATGTGTGTACACCACAGTTTGTTAAGCCTTTCATCAGTTGATGGACACCTAAGATGTTTCCATCTTTTTGAAATCATGAATATTGTCACTATGAACATGGGTGTGCAGATGTCTATTGGTGTCACTGCTCTCAGTTCTTCTGGGTACATACTCAGTAGTGGTATTGCCTGGTCATGTGGCAAATCTATATTCAATTTCTTTAGGAACTGACAAACAGTCCTCCACAGAGGCTGTACCATTCTATATTCCCACCATATGAGGCACAGTCTTATATAATGCCATACATTGTTTTTATCTCTGAACCATTATAATAATTTTCCAAACCATTTTGACAATATAGAAAGTCTTTTCAGGAAGAATACATGAGTTACACAAATATAGAATAGAGAATGAAAAACTATGACACAGAGATATATAACTGACTGCCACATGTAAACAGCAAATAAAACTGGGCAAGATAAGTCTAGATATTTTACAAGGAAAGATTTAAAACTAAAAATGTACATCAAATATAAATGACATTCCTTTCAAATTTTGTTTTTACATAATTTGTAATCACAGATAACCCTGGTTGGAAACTCTAAACATCTGTTGAACAATCTGCCTAGAGCAGTGTTAATATCTCTGTTTGTTCCAGAGACTATACATGAGGGGGTTTATGAATGGGAGCACCATGCTGTAAAACATGCCTGTGAGCAGATTGCTAAGAGATGCTTTATCTACAAAGGGGTCTCCGACAGCAATAAATCCAGAAATTGAATATATAAGTAGAACTGCCAAGTGTGGAGTGCAGGTGAATAACACTTTGTTATGGGCTTCCATGGAATCCATGCTAAGCACCATTGAAAATATATTTGCATGATATAAACAATAAAACAGAACATATTAAGCCCATGCATACATTCATAGCTAGGACCACAAACTCAGAAAACCAAACATCTAAAGAGGAAATCCTCAAAATTTATGAATATTCACAGAAATATTGATAGATCACATTTAACCCTGTGAAGGGAAGTTTGAATATGGCAGAATTGACCAACCCACTTGCCCATGAGCCACCAGCTGCCTGTGTGCACATATGTGGGGTGATGGTGAGCCCATTATGCAGAGAGTGACAAATGGCAACATAGCAATCATAGGACATCACCACAAGGAAGACCAAGTCTATGGTTCCAAAGAGGATAAGCAGGAACATTTGAGGGCAACATGCTGCGAGAGATATTGATTTATTGCCTGACAGAGAATTCACAACCAATCTGGGAACAGTAACTGAAATGTACCAAAGATCTATTAGAGGTATATTGTCTATAAAAAAATACATTGGAGAGTATAGACATGGGTTGGTCACTATGACAGTAATAGTCAGAAGATTCCCAGTCAAGGCTCCCAGATAAATCACTAAGAACAGCAAATCTTGCACAACTTGTAGATATCCATGAGGACGAATTGTGTGATGATGGTGAAGTTGCTTATATCTTGTTACATGCTACAGTCTCCCTGGGAGTCAAAGTATAAAATTTTAAGATAACACATTCACAGGATAAAATAACCTAGGTAAATAAATGTACTTAATATGACATCAAGGTCCAGCAAATTTTCAATCATTCAGCCACATTTCCAATATTTATTTAAATACATTTTAAAACTCTGCCTGAACACATTTAGTTATTTCCTCATTTTCTATAATCAAATGATAAATAGGACATGCTCTGTAAGAAAGCTTCTATATCTGCCAATGGTTTGAACACGGCACAGCAGATAATGATTCTCCTCATGTACCAGGGAACTTGGATGACTTCTGATATCTCCCCATTTATGACAGAAAGACCTAGGTATTTTTTCTGTAATAAAGTTAATGAATAGTTCTAAGGATCTTCTGAGATTTTTTTTTTTTAATTTCAAGTGAGGCCACATATAATTCTTCACCTTTAATTTTCCTTTCTTAATAAGAAATGCAGATGAGTCCTTTCTTTGCTCCTCTATAGCAATTTCCATAACAATTATACTTGATTAAGGATCTAATCATTCCATTTTCTTCATGGCAGTGTTATTGCAGACTTCCTTTGCTGTCATTCTAGTTATCCTTCTCTCCTGCACATGGTATCAACGAAAAGCATTCCACCTGCCATTACTCCTCCACAAAGCATCCTTTCACCATCAGGCATGGATTCCAATATTTAATAAAGGGTTAACATACTACCCGGTTTTCTCAAATATATGCTTTTCTAGGTTGCAGTAATCTCCTCATTCATAAAAAATTGTGATAATTTTAACTTATTTTTCCTGAAGCATTTCAGAGCTTAAAGATATCTCATTTCATATTATTTTAATGATAAATCTAGTTATGTTAAAGTGGATTTTTAGTACTATTTAATTTCCATTTGTGGGAAATCTAGAATTGAAGACTAAAAGTATAAAAATATAGAACTTGCATTTTATTAATATTTTATTTGTCTTTACAAAGATATTTTACAATTTTAATAATTATTTTAATAAATAATATTAATGTTGATTTGCTCATTTCTCATTTTATGTATTTGCAACTTCTCTCTTTTCTTCTTTGTTAGTTTAGCTACGGGTTTGTCAATTTATTGATATTCTTGAAGAACCAGATTTTAGTTTTGTTTATTTTTTCTAGTGCTTTGCTTTTTTTCTCTCTCTCTCTCTAATTTTTTTTTCTTTTTTCTTTTTTTATATTTTAAAAGATACTTAGATTACATAAATGTTACACAAAACTTATGAGAATTTCCATATTCTCCACCTCCCACACACCTCCCATAACATCCCACATAAACATCTTTCATTAGTGTGGCACATTACCTGCAACAGATATACACATCCTGGGGCTTTGCCATTAAGCATGGACCATAGTTCACATTGTAGACCACACTCTCTCCCACACAGTTCTGCATGTTATATGCTGATGTAAAATGGCCTATATCTGTCGTTGTAATGTCACTCAGGATAATTCCCAAGTCCTGAAAAAGCACCTGTATAACAACTGCTTTTCCCTTCCCTGCCCCAAAAGCATCCAGTGGCCACTGGCTCCACTTCACTGTTGTAATTTCTTCCATTGCTTGAATCACAATATGTCTACAACAGAATACCATTAAGTCCACTCTAGTTCATAGCTCTTCCCCCAATCCTGAGGAGTTTGGGATGGTGATGTCCACTCCACCTACAAGTGAGAGGGGACTTATATCCCATGGATACAGTGGATGGGATTATCCTGCCTGCAGCTACAGGCTCTCTCCATTCCCTGGGATAGCCGTTGTCCATCATTGTCCCCACACCAGGTGACTTCGGTGAGTCCGTTGAGCTGTAGAGTAGGAGTTGCAGCTCCACCGAGATTCCAGGCACCGCTGCCATATAGGCAGGCCAGAGGCTCCAGTCTCTGGAAGTACACCAACAAACTCCAGCATCACATATAGGTTTGAATAGAAGGGACTGATGGACCATGTGCAGGTAGGACTTGTTTGAGTCCATCTCTGTCACTCTCAGGGCACAGATTCCAAAGTAGAGCCCACTGATAATGTGTCAGTCTCTGGGACTATCCCCCCTTATATAGGGCCTGGGTGTCTCCAGAGCCCTCAGGAGCCCCTCTGTGTGGAATGATATCTACTTTGGTGTTCTATGAGATCCTACTGAGGTGTGCGTAAGTGTTACCTCTGGAATGACCTCCCGACTCTCTTTGAAGTCTTTTAGCCATATGAACTCATTTGTCTTTACCTTTCCCCCTTTTATTCACGGTCTTTTTTCAGTCATATTGCCAGTTGGCACTTGGTATTAATCCCTCATTGCCAGGAAACGCATCCCTGGGAGTCTTATCCTACACTGGAGGGAAGGTAATGCATTCATATGCTGAGTTTGGCTTAGAGAGAGTCCACATTTGAGCAACAAGGAGACTCTCAGGTGGCAACCCTTAGGCACCCCATAACAGTAAGCTAAGTTTCAATTACAGGAACAAAGACTCGTAATGCTAGTCATCAATAACAAGAGCCCATTAGTGGACACTCCTCCTTTGCCAGACACTGCCCCTGCACTCGGGGGACTGTTGCTGCTCCCTTGGAGAATGTGGCAGAGCTATGCAGGCTGGGAATTCAGTATTCTCTCATTTATTGAGTGATTGTCTACCACTGTGACCATGCCCTACCCCTTGATCATTTGAACAATTTTATATATCTTTCATGTATATTCAGGTGAACTTCCTCCCATGAAACCCCAATCCCAGACACCCTCCACCAATGATGCTCTCCTTCTCTGATCCAAACCTTCCTTGAAGATGAATCCCATATAATAGCCAAATAGGAAAATGAAATAATAAAGATAAGTTTAAATATAAGAGATAAAATACATGGAAACTTAAAAAAAAAAAAACACTAGAAATAAAATAAAATTAAAGGATTGGTATATTCAAAAAACGGGAAAAAACAGAAAAATTGTTAAATTTTTTTAAAAACATTTTTCCTTTTATCACTGCATTATCAGGTGTCCAGTCTGTACTGTGGCACCTGCCCCCTCTCACTCTCCACTGTCTCCTGAATTTTCATTTGATTTTCAAAGAAGTTTAAGGTCACAGCAAAGTTACACACAGAATACTAGAAACTCCCACATACCCAACCTCCTTCCCCTTTCCTCACCCCATATTAAAACCTTTTTTATGTGGATGGCAGCATTGTTATAACTGTTATACAGATAGTGAAGCATAGCTACTAAACATTTTCAATGGTTTACAGTATAGTTTACAATTTGTATGGTACAATTTAATACTTTTTGACGATATTTACCATGTCCTGTGTCCATTACAGTAAGGTAATGAAAAACATTTCCCATGACCACTAAATACCCTGTTTGATCTTTTCTGTTCCTTCCTCCCAATACCCCTGGGGCTCATGGCACTCCCCAATCTTGACTAATTGGATGACGAGACTCACAGTTACATGCAACAAGAGGTCTTGACATGCTGATTAACCTCTCCTATTAGGATCAACCCTTGTGCCTAAGAGACAACCACCTGTCTATTTCTGGGTGAATCAGTCCCCTCAAAGATGGGGGTCCATCTCCATCCCACTCACCGTGTGGGTCTCCATTCCCTGACTCAAGACCTTATGACAGGATGAACACTCACACACTCCTCAGAAGCCTACTCCAGATGCACCCCTTCCTGAATGTCCCCCCGACCTACACCCTAAACCAGTGAGACTACCTTTCATAGTGCCTTAAGAGCATTCCCACCCCTGCACTTTCAACATCATACCCACAAATCCCGTGTTCACCTAGTCCCCCTCCCATCTCTCCCCCAGTATCCTGGGTATTATAACCCGCCCTTCCTAATCTACCCACCTGTCAACCCTGCACCACCAAAACCAGTAATATCACTACCCACCTTTCCTATCCTTCAATATGCAACTATACTCTATCACTTTACCATAGATTATGTCCATATGCGTGATGGCTCACAACCTTCTCTTCTCTTTCTCTCCCTTGTTAACCTATCTTTCAGGCAATGGTTCTCAGAGACTGCTCACTTTCCTCAATTCAAATCAGTGAGATCATATACTGTTTATTCTTCAATGCCTGGCTTGGTTCACTCAACATATGGTCTTCAGAGTCATCCATGTTACTCCATGTGTTAGCACTTTATTCCTTCTTACAGCTGAGTAATATTCCATTGTATGTATGCACCACATTTTGTTTATCCAGTCATCTCTTGATGGGCACCGGGGCTGATTCCATCTTTTGGCAATTGTGAACAATGCTGCTATGAACATTGACATGCAATTCAATTCTTCTGGATATGTACCCAGTAGTGGAATTGCTCGATCATATGGAAGATCTATTGTTAGTTTTCTAGGGAACCGCCAAACTGTCCTCCACAGTGGCTGGAATATCCCACAGTCCCACCAGCAGCGGATGAGGGTTCCTATTCCTTCACATCCTCTCCAACACTTACGGCCTGCTGTTTTTTTAATAGCTGCCAATTTGATGGGTGTAAGGTGGTATCTCATCGTAGTTTTGATTTGCATTTCCCTAATAGCTGGCGATGTCGAGCATTTTTAGCCATTTGTATTTCTTCCTTGGAGAAGTATCTTCTCAGGTCACTTGCCCTTTTTTAAAATGGGTTGCTTGTCTTTTTATTTTTGAGGTGTAGGATTTCTTTATATATGCAGGATATAAGGCTCCTATCAGATATATGGTTGCCCAATATTTTCTCCCATTGGGTAGGCTGCCTTTTTATTTTCTTACTAGCATCTTTTGAGGTGCAGAAGTTTTTAATTTTGAGGAGATTCCATTTATCTATTTTTCCTCTTGCTGCTCATGCTTTGGGTGTGAAGTTCATGAAACTATTTCCTATTAGAAGGTCCTGTAGATGCTTCCCGACATTATCTTCCAAGATCTTTATGGTTTAGCTCTTACATTTAGATCTTTGAGTGCTTTCTTATTTTCTATTTCATTTAGTTCTGCTCTAATCTTTGTTATTTCCTTCTTTCTACTTCCTTTGGCTTAGTTTGCTTTTCCTTTTCTAATTCTTCCATGTGTGCAGTTAGGTCTTTGATTTTAGCTCTTTCTTCTTTTCTGTTATACACATTTATGGCTATGAATTTCCCTCTCTGTACAGCTTTTGCTGCATCCCATAAGTTTTCATATGTGTTGTCATTTTCATTCATTTCAAGGTAGTTACTGATTTCTTTTGAGATTTACTCCTTGGCTCACTATTTGTCTAAAAGTGTTTTGTTTAACTTCCACATCTTTGTGCCTAATCTGGTTCTCTGGCCCTTACTGATTTCCAGCTCCATTCCATTATGATTAGACAAATCATTTTGTATAATTTCAATCTTTCTGATTTCACTGAGCATTTTGCTGTGGCCTAGCATGTGGTCTATCTTGGAGAATGATCCATGTGCCCTTGAGAAGAATGTTTATCCCATTATATTTGGGTGTAGTGTTCTGCATATGTCTGTTAGGTCCAGATCTTCTAATGTATAATTCAAAATCTTTGCTTCTTTATTGGTTCTCTGTCAAGATATTCTGTCTAATGATGATAATGGTGTATTAAAGTCCCCCACTATAATTGTAGAGGCATCTATTTCTTCACTTAGTTTTTCCAGTGTTTGCCTCATGTATTTTGAGGCACCCCAGATAGATCCATAAATATTTATGATTGTTCTTTCTTCTTGAAACATTACCCCTTTTACTAATATATAGTGTCCATCTTTTTCTCTTACAATAGTTTTGCATTTGAAGTCAGTTTTGTCTGATATTTGTATAGCTACTCTCACCCATTTTTGGTTATTTTATACGTTTGGGGTTGCTGTGCTTCCTGGACATGTACATCCATCTCCCTCAGTAGGGTTGGGAAGTTTTCGGCCATTATTTTCCCCAACACCCCTTCTGTCCTTCTTCCCTTCTTTTCTCCCACTGGGATGCCTATAATGTGTATGTTTGTGCATTTTTTGTTGTTATTCAAATCCCTAAGTCCCTGCTGTATTTTTTCTATCTTTTTATCTGTGTATACTACTATCTCTTTGATTTCAGATGTATTGTCTTCCATATTGCTAATTCTTTCCTCTGCCTGTTCAAATCTGCTGTTATGTGCTTCCAGTGTACTTTTGATTTCATGGATTGTGCCATTCATCATCATATCCACTATCTTTTTATGTATGTTTATAATTTCTTCAGTATGTTCTCCCAGTGTCTTCTTAATATCCTTAATCTCTTCCTTCAGTTCATTAAGTTGATCCATGACATCTGTTTGGACAGCTTTGATTTGTTGTTCAATGTTCTGCATCTCTCCCTGGTTTTTCATTTGTTCATTGGACTGGCCCATGTCTTCCTATTTCTTAGGATGGTTTGTAATTTTTGTTGCTGTCTGGTCACCTTTTTATCTTTATGGGTTTATTCATTTGATTAGTTTCTCTCTCTACTTTAAGGTTTTATTTAGTTGCTTTTTTTGTGTATGTACTAAGTTTTCTCTTTGACACTCTCTTCTTCTTATTTTATTTCCTTGCTGTTGCCTATGTTCCCATGAAGGAAAAAGATTAGTGCCAGAGAAAGTGAAAGAGGTAATAAAAGAATAATAATAGTAGTAAGAGTTAGAAGAGGAACCATATAAGACCTTGGAAAATGAATATTTAACTCATGTAAGTAGTGTAGAGTAATAGGACTAAAAAAGTGGAGTGCCAACAATGAAATAGGAAACTGAATAGAGAAAAATATATAGAATGAATTAAAAGGCCAGAATGATACAGAGAGAGGGAAAGAGAAAAGAAAAGGCAAAAAAAAAAAAATGTTAAGAAAAGAACAAAAACAGGATAGACGTGATAGAAATAAAAACCAGAAAAACTAAGGACTAAATAAAGAGAGGTGGAATGTAAGAACAACAACAGAAAGCAGAAGATAGAAAGATGAAGGAAGGAAAAGAGATATCATTGGTAGACAACATCAGTATGCACAGAAAAGGGGAAATCAAGGAAGAGGAAACACAGCGAACAAGAAAAAAGCCAGCAGCACCTAATTTTTTAAAAAAAGAAAGAAAAAGGGGGGGGGGAGAAAGAGAAAAGAGAAACAAAAAC
The DNA here is from genome assembly GCA_026826555.1 of Tolypeutes matacus. NCBI lineage: Eukaryota > Metazoa > Chordata > Mammalia > Cingulata > Chlamyphoridae > Tolypeutes > Tolypeutes matacus. Next base: position 84,582 of record JAKSZT010054123.1, read on the forward strand.
AAACACAAAAACAAACAAACATACATACAAGCAAGCAGTTAAACACACACTAAGGAAAACAGCCTTCCCTCTTAGGAACTTGAAGAACTTCTCAGGCTGCCGGTGTTCATCAATCATTTATCCTGCAGCCTGCCTTGTGCATGTTTTGAAGTGGGTTTTAGCAAGTAAACTAAGTTAATTTTTTTAATAAAGTAACTTTTTAAAGAAAAATAAGAGACCCAAGAGAAGCTAATACAAAAGTAATGTTTATGTTCTCCCTTTCCTAAAGTATCAGCTATATGTTTGATATCCCAGTAGATCACTACTCTAAGAGGAGCCAGGAATTGAACTAGGGACCTTGTATATGTGCAAACTCTTCCACTGAGATAAACTTTCTCCTTGGGCCTGTTAGCTCTTCAAAAAACTATCCAGTCACTTTCCCTCGGCCAGATTTGACTCTTTGCAGTTGGGTAGATTCCTGCTGATTAGGAGCCTGTCTGTCTCTGCCCCTTTCTATTCTTATTGTTTTGTCTTCCAGGGCAGCAGGTCTCAATAGCCTGTGTGAGAAGATCCCCCCTCACCTGTCTGGGTCAGGTTGAGTTCCCTCTTGAAATTCAAATGGGACTCTGATATCAAAACTCATGTGAGAGAAATGACTCTCCACCCTCTTCCAGACCACACCCTCCTCCCAGTGGAACTAAAAAGGCTCTTAGAAGCTTATTAAGTGCTTTCTACTGCCTGCCTCCCTTAAGGGGGTTGAAATTTTGATAGTTTTCCGCACAGGACTAGTCAATTGCCTGACTCCATCCCCTCTCAGTCCAAGTTTTTCTGTTCCAGGGCAGTTAGGTAAATCAGGCTTCCTCAGCAGATTTACCTTTTCCCTCTTCCTGGTGCTACCTCAAGCCTGCTGGTATGTTCTTCAAAGCTCAAAGGGGGTCTAGGCAACCAAACTCACTTAAGGAAACATTTCTCCACCCTTTGCCAGAACCCTTTCACTTTCAGAGAATTCTTCCTCCCACTGGGTGGTCTGCAGGAGTACGGGCTTGTAGCAGCTTTTTGCCTTGAGGGTGGGGCTTAGCCATCTGCAGTTTCCAGCAACAGTGTGAGAAACTCAGTTTTACCTTGAGCAACTTATCTTTTTGTCCAGTTCCCTGCAGATCGATGCCCTGAAGCCTCCTGCTCTGTGAGTTTCCAAAATAGCTCACTCAGGCAGGATCCTGTCCCCACTCAGCCTTTTTTTGTGATAGAGATTGTTAGTGCCCACTTAAACGGATGTCATCTTGCTGCTTCTCCCTGTTGCATATTTAAAAAATAATTTTTTCAAAAATTTTAAATGTGGACAATAACATACAGAGTATGGTTGTTAATTACTTGACTATTGTTAAAAAATGATAAACAGTATCACATTAAAATGATCAGCATAGAGCAATGCTGCATTGTAAAAATCAAGCAAATAAATATCAGAGATTGAAAATTGTAAAAAGTATATTGGAAATCTTTACATTTGTTGGATGTTTAAATGACTTTTTATTTACATTGATAGATTTCCAAGAAATTCTATAGTAACTTTCATTTGCCTGTAAATTTCTTAGCTCTTATTTAGAAGCTAGCTCTAGAAATATCTCATTCTTTTTTCTTCTAATACTTCAATTTCAGGGAATATTGGTATCAATATATTTCCAGTCTTTTCAGTCAAACTGTATATTCACAGACAGATCTTCAAGTACCAAAAACATGAGTAACATTTAATTCAGAAAAAATCCAGCCCACTTTATGAGCTAAAATATGTCATATGAGGACATTATATTTAAGTATGCAAATGATCTTGAGGCATACCAGTGCTGTTTCAGGGAATTATTCATCAGTAATATCAAAGAAATAAATCAAATATAATATACAAATAACCTGAAAGATGAGATAAGTGATCTTTCCTAACATGAATATAACTTTTGAAATACTTAAATGATTGGCAAAATTTGTGATCCTGCCCCTTCCTTCACCAATAAAATATGGAATCTCTTCTCAGTTAGATACACTTTTAACAAACAGTCTACTTTTGGATTCTTTATAAACATGCTTTTTCTTTAGAATGGACATGTATGGTCAAACCTCTCATGAGCCCTGGCTGTCAATGTCAACCTCAAGAGGCCAGTTTTCCTGCAACTGCTGCTTGATAAGGATCTTTCCATACACACTTGAGATTAATTAAATTTGTAGTGGTGTTCCTTTGAAAAAAAAAAGAATAATTTTTTTTTGTTAAACTTAACAAAAGAAATATTCAATAAAGTTTTCCAATTCACAAGAGATTCAATACATTCTTAATTTTGTATTAGATTGTAAATGTAATTTATTTACATATAGATAGTCCATAAAATTGTGTTACCTCTAATAAAATACATTTTCTGAAGATTTTGGACTAAAATTATGTGCATTGAGGAAATTCATTGGCAGTTTAAATTTAACTAAAAAATTAAAAACCAGTAATTGACCACCAGGTACTAAACTAAAAATAAATGAATAAATAAAGGCAACATTCAATAATAGACTATAAAAGGTAAAGAAATTTTAAAAAAGATGTTTTAGCACAGAGTGAGAATTATTCACAGAAACTGGATTGAGTAGACCCTCACACATTGGCTGTGAGCAGTAAAGTTAGGTTGCAGTTAGACTGTCAATTTTTACCCCTCAAAAGACGTTATTAGTAAAGGAGACAATTAAGAGTTATTCTGAGATTTTCACTAATGACTGCCCATCTGGAAAGAAGCATAATTTGGAAGAGGTTAAGAAACTCCGAGGAAATCTTGGAAATGAAGGCTCAAAAGTAGAAGTCTCTACTTACCACTACAGGATAACAGCATAGTTATAAAATTCGGCTGGCAAGTTTGGTAAGTGAGATAAACAGTCAAGTATTTTGAAGCAGAAATCCTATTTTACATTTGGAAATTCTCTTTAAGGTCTGGATTAATAGAACATATGTGAATCCTCAAACCTTTTTTTTTCTTTCAAACTTTGCAACATCATTTTTTAGTTGATGCATATGAAGAAAATATGGCTTCACATAAAAGGAATCTTTAAAAAAAAATGGTACTAAAGGAAAGGAGAATAATGAATAGCACTTTCAGATAACCAATGTTATTTTTTGGAATTCTAAACCAAAATTCAGCAAATGGTGGATTCTTAAAACCTTTCAATTTGTAATCTGAAACCATAAAATGAACTTTTCATATTTTGTTGCATTTAAATGCATTGATAATATAAGCATTTGAGTGGGTCCTTTTACACATGCATGGTTTTATATGTAAAAATTCACCTGGAGAATATTGGTTCACAGTGTATTGCACATCATCCAAATATGATATAATTCATTATATAATACCAAAATAATTCAAATTTATTAATATCACCCACAATCCTCTCAGAAAAGTCTTTAAGTTTGGGGAAACTTTCATTTTCATGTGTAGGTCACTAGTTCTCTAAAATACTAATTCATGTGAAATAATTTTTACATTAGTAAATAATATTTTAGGACTTTTTTACTATTATTTTTTCATTTTTTCCTTTATTAGAGAAGTGTGCTTACAGAACAATCATGCATAAAATACGGGATCCCCAGATACCACCCTAATATTAATGCCTTGCATTGGAATAGAACATTTGTTACAATTGATGATAGCACAGTTTTTATAATTGTAGTATTAACAATAGCCCATGGTTTAATTTAGGGTTTACAGTGCAGTGTAGTTCCATGGATTTTTTAAATTTTTTATTCTGTTACCATACATACTGTCTAACATTTCCTCTTTTAATCAAATTCACATATATATTTCAGTCCTGGTAATTACTTCCACAATGTTGTGCTACTGACACCACCATCCATTACCAAAACATTTCCCATCATTCTGAATAAGTACCTTGTACATTTTAAGCCTTAATATCATCTTCCCTATTCCCACCTCATCACCTAATAACCTATATGCTAGATTCTGTCTCTATGAATTTGCTTATTCTAATTGTTCAGATCAATGAGCTCATACAATATTTGTCCTTCAAAATGTTAACTTCCATGATCATTCCTGTTGTCACATGTATCAGGAGTTCATTGCTTTTTATAGCTGAATTAATATTCCATTGTATGTATATACCATATTTGTATATTCATTCATCAATTGATGGGCATTTGGTTTGCTTCAATCTTTTGGAAATTATGAATACTGCTGCCATAAACATGAGGTTGGAAATATCTCTTCCAGTCCTTGCTTTCAGTTACTTTGAATATAAGACAATCAGTAGGGTTGCCAGGTCTTATAGTAATTCCACACTTAGCTTTCTTAGGAACTGCCCAATTATGTTCCACAGCAGCTGCCCCATTTTACATACCCACCAGCAATGATTATTTGTAATTCTCCACATCCTCTCCAAAAGTTGTTGTTTTCTGTTGTTGTTTTTTTTTTAATGGCAGACATTCTAATGGATCAGAAATGGTATCTCATTGTAGTTTTGGTTTGTATTTACCTGATGGCTAATGATGATGTTGATGTCTTCATGTGCTTTCTGGCCATTTGTATATTTTCTTTAGAGAGATGTCTGTTCAAAGTTTTTGCCCATTTTTTATTATTTTTTTTTCTTTTTTGTTAAGTTATACGATCTCCTTATAGATTCTAGATATTAATCTTTATCAGATATGTGGTTTCCAGATATTTTTCTCATTGTGTAGGTTGTCATTTTATTTTCAGGATAAATTTCTTTGGGGCAGAAATTTTTAAAATTTTGATGAGGTTCAGATTATCTAATTTTTTTTCTTTTGTTGCTTGTTCTTTAGTAAAAGTCAGTGAAACCATTGCCTAACCAATGTCCTGGAGATGCTTCCCTACATTTTCTTCTCAGAGGAGTTTGATAGTTCTGGTTCTTATTCTGGTTTCTGATCCATTTTGACCTGATATTCTTATAAAGTCTGAGGTAAGGATTCTCCTTTTTCTCTGTAAATGGAGATGTCATTTTCTTGGCACCATTTGTTGAAGATACATTTCTATACCAATAGAGTGGTCTTTGCCCCCTTGTCAAAAATCAGTTGCCATAAAAGTGAGGTTGGATTTCTAAAGTCTCAATTCAATTCCATCAGTCTATATGTCTGCCCTTGTGCCGATACCATACTGTTTTGTTTTTTTTTTAACTTTATTTTGTACATTTAATAATTGAAAACATAAACAATTAAAAACTAAAAAGTAAACACAGATGAATAAATATATACATTTCTCAATTAAATGTAATGGATACATGTAATTTTTTTTTAATCAAACAATATATTACACAATATATTTGTTTCATAGTAATGCATTCATACAGTATTTGTCCTTTTGTGTCTGGCTTGCTTCACTCAACATAATGTCCTCCAGGTTCATCCATGTTGCCATATGCTTTATGACTTCATTTCTTCTTACAGCTGCATAATATTCCATTGTGTGAATAGACCACAGCTTGTTTATCTATTCATCTGTTATTACTAGGGTTTTATAATATTATTACAATTATTAATTAGAAAATCAGTGAGCTTACAAAACAATTGTGCATAACATACAGGACTCCCATTCATCACCACATCACCAGCATCATGTTTGTTGTGCAACATTTGTTACAAATGATGAAAGAACATCAACAAAATATTACTACTACTTATAGGTTTTTGCTTATATTTGGTGTATTTTTCCATAATCTACCCTACAATTAAAACCTTGTCTTGTACATTTGTTATAGTTTGTAAGAGAACATACTCACATTTGTAGTTAACCACAGTTCATCCTCCACTGTGTTATGCAGTCCCATGCTTTGAATAATCCATCCTAAGTGTACACTCAGTGGCTCTGTTTCATCACAGAGTTGTACTGTGATCAAGACTGCTTTCATCACTCCAAAAAGAACAATCGCATACTCTGTATACTCCCCTATTGTTAACCCTTGACATTGATTTAGTACCTTCTTTGCCACTGATGCAAGTATATTAAAATATTACAATTAACTATAGTCCATAATTTACATAAGTTGCATTTTCCAATGTATCACCACATTCATAACAACTTGTAACACAGACAAACATGTGTTCTATTTCATAGACTGAACCAGGGACCTCCCATGTGGGAAGAAGGAGCTAACTGCTTGAGCCACATCTGCTCCCCAATTCATTTATTCTTAAAGCTGAATGGTATTGCATTGTATGTATATACCACATTTTCAATACGTTCATTGGTTGATGGACAATTGGGGTGTTTTTCTTTTTCCCATCTTTTAGAAACTGTGAATAATTCTGCTAGGAAAATGAAGCACAGATATGAGTTTGCATCCTTGCTTTAGAAAGTCTGAATATATTCCTAGTAGCAGGATTGCTGGATCATATGCCAGGTCTATATATAGCTCCCTGAGGAACATCCAAACCATCTTCCACAAAGGCCACACCATTCTACATTCCCATCAACAGTGAAGGAGTGTACCTTTTCACCAAATTTCTCCAGCACTTGTAGTTTTCTGATTTTTAAAATAATGGCCATTCAACAAGGAGTGAAATATCTCACTGTAATTTTTTTTAAAAAATCAATTTTATTAATACATATTAATAAAACATAAATCCATCTAAATTGTACAATCAATGGTATTCCATGTAATCATATAATTGTAGATTCATCACTTCAGTCATTCTTAGAGCACTTACATTATTCCAATGATAATAATAAAAATAAACATAAAACAAACAAAATTCACTTCTCAATCTCTCTATGCGTTGCCTGCCGTAAATAGTTATTACTCTTTTTCCTTCTCTCTAGTATATCTGTAGTTATGTTTTGTAGAAACAATCGTATATATGCAATATCACCCATATTCATGATTTCAATGCGGTTTTACTGTCTTATACAATCCAATTTTACAGTTTTTAGCTTTCCTTCTAGTAATATACATGTCTGTAGACTTTCCCTTTCAAATACTCTCATATAATAGCTCTGCTATTCATAAACACCATGATGTGTTCTTACTATTTCCATTCCTTTCCAAAGATTTACCAGAAAAACCTTTTAACCACTTCTGCACAGATTAACCCTCAGGTTTCCATTCTCTAACCTCATTCTATTTACCAGTACACTATATTCTAATTATTAATTCCATGAGGTTACATAATATATGTAGTTCATAATAGCGCAATCATACAGTATTTTTCCTTTTGTGTCTGGCTTGCTTCACTCAACATAATGTCCTCCAGTTTCATCCATGCTTTCATATGTTTTATGACTTCATTTCTTCCTACTGCTGCATAATATTCCATTGTGTGTATATTCCACAGTTAGTTTATTCTTTCATCAGTTGATGAACACCTGGTTTGTTTCCAGCTTTTGGCCATCATGAATAATGCTGCTATGAACATTGGTGTGCAGATGTCTATTCCTGTCACTACGTTCAGTTTCTGGGTATATACCTAGCAATTGTATTCCTGGGTCCCATGGCAAGTCTATATTCAACTTCGTTAGGAACTTCCAAACAGTCCTCCACAGTGGCTGTACCATTCTCCACATCCTCTCCAACATTTACAGTTTTCTGACTTTTTAATAGTGGCCAGTTTAATAGGTGTGAAATGATATCTAATCATAGTTTAGATTTGCATTTCTCTAATCCCTAGTGATGCTGAATGTTTTTTCATGTGTTTTTTCTCCATTTGTACTTCTTCTTTGTATGGTTGTCTTTTCAAGTCTTCTGCCCATTTTTAATTGGATACTTTATCTTTTGATTGTTGAGTTGTATGATCTCTTTATATATCATGGATATTAAACCATTATTAGATATGTGATTGCTAAATATTTTCTCCCAATGAGTTGGCTGCCTTTTCACCATTCTGACAAAGTCCTTTGGGTAAGCAAAAGTGTTGAATTTTGAGAAGATCCCATTTATCTATTTTTTTCTTTTGTTGCTCATGCTTGGGTATAAGGTTTAAGGAACTACTGCCTACCACAAGATTTGAAGATGTTTTCCTACATTTTCTTCTAGGAGTTTTATGGTTGTTGTTTTTATATTTAAGTCCTTGGTCAATTTTGATGTAATTTGTGTATAAGGTATGAGACAGAGGTCCTCTTTCTTTCTTTTCCATATCGATATCCACTTCTTCCAGCACCTTTTGTTGAAGAGAATGTTCTGGCCCAGCTGAGTGGGCTTAAGAGCCTCTTCAAAAATCGCTTGACTGTAGATGTGAGGGTAAATTTCTGAGTTCTCAATTTAGTTTCATTGGTCAATTTGTCTGTCCTTATGTGAGTACTATGCTGTTTTCACCACTGTAGCTAAATAATATGCTTTAAAGTTAGAAAGTGAGAGTCCTCCAATTTTGTTCTTTTTAAAGACATTTCTTGCTATTTGGGGTCCCTTACCCTTTCAAATAAATTTGATTATTGGTTTTCTGATTTCTGCAAAAAAGGGCCATTCCTGTTCTCAGTGGGAAAGCCTTCAGTCCTTCACCATTGAGTACAATGCTAGCTGTAGGTTTTTCATATATGCACTTTACCATATTGAGAAAGCTTCCTTCTATTTTTATCTTTTGGAGTGTTTTTTATCAAGAAAAGGTGATGTATTTTGTCAGATGCCTTTTCTGCCTCTTTCAAGAGGATCATGTGATTTTTCTTCTTCAATTTATCAATGTGGTTTATTACACTAATAGATTTTCTTGTATTAAACCACCCTTGCATAGCTGGGATAAAACCCACTTGATCATGGTATCTAATTTTTTAAATGTGCTTTTAAGTTATGTTTGCATGTATTTTGTTGAGGATTTTTGCATCTATATATATTAGAGATATTGGTCTGTAATTTTCTTTTTTCTTAGTCTCTTTATCTGGTTTTGGTATTAGGTTGATGTTGGCTTCATGGAATGAGTTTGATAGCATTCTTTCCTGTTCAGTTTTTTGAAGAGCTTGAGCAAGATCAGTATTATTATAGTTCATCTTTGAATGATTGGTAGAATTCACCTGTGAGGCCATCTGGTCCCAGACTTTTCATCTTCGGGAGGTTTTCAATGACTGTTTCAATCTTTTCACTTGTGGTCAATGTAGGTGGTTCCTGTGTTTCTAGGAATTTGTCCATTTTGCCTACATTTTCTAGTTTTTTTTATATACATTTGCTCATAGTATCCTCCTTTGATTTCCCTTATTTCTGTGTGTTCAGTGTTAATGTCCCCCTTCTCATTTCTGATTTTATTTATTTGTGTCTTTTCTGTTTTTTTCCTTGTCAACAAAACAATTTGCAATAAAATAGAATGCCTGTATAGGTAACTCTCATGAAAATGTAGGGCCATTTTGCTATAACAATTAAAATTTTGATAATTTATCTGTGATGAGACATGATTTTTATTTTTAATTACATAGAAAAGTGATCTTTATAAGAAGTAGACTATTTTCTCCATTAAATACAGAAGAATTTGATATCCAAATAACTATAGTGTCACTCTCTAACTTCATGAATTTAAGCAAATATGTATGTGTGTTTGAGTCTTTGTGTAAATAAATGAACACTCACTGTAGAATAATTCACACACAAAAAATGTGGATGTATATACAGAGATTTTTATGGCTCTAAATCACTCAGAAAAGCTTTCCTAATAATGAATCTATCATCTTAAAAGGAAATTTATATTTTACCATGGAGAGAGAATTTCAGTACTGAATATTCTTTAATGTAAACTCAGATGAATGTACTCTCCCAGACATTGTTGCAACATTGACCATTAGAAAAGGTGTGTCTCAGTACTATCTTTACTATGAATTAATTATTGCATAAATCAAAGGAATGAATTAGGCCAACACATTTGAAGTATATATTGAAAGGAATCAAAGGGAAATGATGAAGTTCTCTTCCCACATGCAAGGTCCCAGGTTCATTTCCCAGCCCCAGTACCACAAATATATATATATATATATATGCTATACCTATTCTTCGCTCTCCATCATCTCTGAAACTTGAGTGGCCACTGCCTTTATATCAATATTACAATTTCTTCCATTGTTAGAATAATAAGCCTATTTTAATCCATAGCTGCATTTCCCTGTTAAGTTTGATCATTCCTCAATCTTGAGGAACTGTTTTGTTTGCTGTTGTGGATATTCTCTGTTTTTTGGGATGGTAGTTGTCATGTTTGCATTTTTCTTTGTTATATGGGCAGCCATTTACATATTGGTATTAAAAAAAGTTAGTTTCCTTGAAAATTATATTACTAGGATTATTTTTTAAAGTATTTAGTTTGTATATATTAAATATGGCAGAAAAATTTACAGATATAGTTATTCTCAAATGTATTTACTGAATAGATAGAAATAAGTATAAACTTAGTTATATTTGCATATATGACAAATAATTGGAGCCAACTGATTAGAAAATTCTGATATCTCATATATCAAAAACATACCTCCTTCAAAGAGAATCAGTCTTCAATATTTGGAGTGACTGAAGGTAGCTCATGTGATAAAATCTCTCCGTGTGCATGTATACATATACATATTATACATTTCCTTTTTTTCTCTTAACTATTTTACAGAAGTCTAAATCCTGAATACTTCACTTTAAAATATAATAACATATATTAATGAATATTATAATATAGGAAAAACTGATTAAACATTATAATACATTACTGTAAGAATATATTGAGGCTACTATCTATCTATTCACTCACTCCTTACTTAAATTATATAAGATTTTTCGTTCCAATCACAGAATTTGATAAAGGATCTTTGCTTTGAAGATATTTTTCTCCTCATAATTGAGACTTATTAAAGTAATTATCTTTTATTCATTTCTAATTTTACCTGAAATTTTCATTCTTTTATTCTATATATCATGCATAGTTTTAAGTAATTTTGTGAAGTATCATGGCCATTCCTACCTTATTTATATTTATCCTGGTTCTAATTTGTATGTGTTACTTGTGTTTTTTTCAACTGCCTGAATATGTATTTTTACATAGAAAATTTCAAGTAACTTGCACACATATTTATATATTTGATCTCTAGGAGCAAATACATAGCACACTTTATTTACAGATCATAAGATTCAAATATATATATTATTTGCATTAAATTATGCTTTAATGCTCATATTAGCTATTCTCAGCGTTCTCAAAATGCACTTCATATTTGACTCGTGTCTGTTTCTTTTTTTCCAACATTTGCAGTTTTTTGACTTTTTAAATTTTAAATATTTTTTAATAATATTTGTTTTAATTTTTCATAAGATACAGATTACATAAATGTTACATAAAAACTATAGGAATTCCCATATGCTCCACTCTCCATACCTCCCTCACCCTCCCACATAAACATCCTTAATTAGTGTGGCACATTCTTTTTTTTTTTTTTTTAAAGATTTTATTTTATTTATTCATTCATTTGTCCCCCCCTTGCTGCTTAACCACGCCGTGCGGGCGGGCTTGCCTTCATCAGGAAGCCCCGGGAATCGAACCTGGGGCCTCCCATATGGTAAACGGGAACCCTACTGATTGAGCCACAGCCGCTTCCCAGTGTGGTACATTCATTGCAATTGATAAACGCATCCTGAGGCTTTGCCATTAAGCATGGACCATAGTTCACATTGTAGTCTACACTCTCTCCCACAGAGTTCTGCATGTTATGTGACGATATAAAAAGGCCTATATCTGTAGTTGCAGTGTCATTCAGGATGATTCCCAAGTCCCAAAAAAGCCCCTGTATTACAACTGTTTTTCCCTTTCCCTGGCCCCAGAGCATCCAGTGGCCCCTGGCTCCATATCAATGTTGTAATTTCTTCCATTGCTAGAATCACAATATTTCTATAGTAGAATACCAGTAAGTCCACTCTAGTCCATAGTTCTTTCAACAATCCTGAGGATTCTGGGATGGTGATGTCCATTCCACCTCTAATTGAGAGGGGAATTATATCCCATAGGGAAGATGGATAGGACTATCTTGCTTGCAGTTGGAGACAATCTCTGATCTTTGGGATGGTCGTTGTCCATCATCATCTCCTTGTTAGTTGTCCTGAGTGAGTCCAATGAGCTGTAGAGTAGGTGTTGCAACTCCACTGAAGTTCTGGGCCCAGCTGGAACATGGACAGCCCAAACACTTGTGTCTCTTGGACACAAGTACACCTACAAACTCCAGCACCAAGTATAGTATTAAATAGAAGGGACAGATGAGTCATGTGTAGGGAAGACATAATTGAGTCCAACTCTGTCACTTTCAGGAGCACAAACTCCAAAGTAGGGCCCGCTGGCAAGGCACCAAACTCTGGAGTTATCAGCCCTCACCATAGGGCCTTGGTGCCTCCAGAGCCTTCAGGAGCCCCACTATTTGGGGTAGTATCCACTTTGGCAGTCTATGAGATCCTGCTGAGATGTACATAAGTGTTCCATCTGGGATGACTGCCCGACTAATTTTGAAGTCTCAGCCATAAAAACTCATTTGTCTTTACATTTCCTCCCTTTCATTTGAGGACTTTTTCCAGTTGCATTGCTAGTTGGTATTTGGTAGTAATTCCTCAGTGCCAATGAGGCTCATCCATGGGAGTAATCTCCCATTCTGGGGGGAAAGTAATGCATTTATATGCTGAGTTTGGCATAGAGAGAGGCCACATTTGAGCAACTAGGAGGCTTTCAGGAAGCGACTCTTAGGCATCCCACAACAATAGGATAAGTTTTGATTTCAAGATCAAAAACTCATAAGCAGAGTGAGAAGATTGGGACATCTATCTGCGCGGATCGGCGGCATGGACCGAACGGTGGAGATTCGTGAGTTTTGAGGCTGCCGGTGGAGGTTGGCACAGGCGGCTGAGCCCCGCGGTTACGGAAAAAAAAAAAAAAAAAAACCGGCCATTTGGAGCCGCGGGCGGGGCGAAAAAGTTTTATTTTCTGGGGAGCTGGCTGCCTGGCGCCCCTTGGAACTTGTGTGAACAGAGCAAACGAGCTAGTCAGCACCCGGTGAACCGAAGGGGGGATTTTGGTCGGGGAACACAGCTGATTTCCCTAGCCACCCAGGGATAAGACCTGGGCCGCTGCGGAGCCAGGAGGAAGGGACACTTCCCAAAGAAGGGAGGGTTTGGTTGGAAGACAGGGAAGGGTATTTTATATTTTTAGACATCGATCTGGCTGCCTGCACCGCCCCATAGCTTTGGGGAGCAGATAAGCTGAACTGAAGCAGCACCAGGCTGAGAGCAGACGTGAATCTGCACTCAAACTGATTTACTGAGCAGCCCGGTGACGCTGGAGCTCGGCGCCAGAAGGGGCAGAATCCGCCGTCTTTAGCACTCTTCACTAACATCAGAGTTTCAGCTAACCTGGGGAGTCCGGAAAGTGGGACGTGCTTGATTAATTTCCACGGGCCCAGCTAGGGTCCCTTCCATAAGGGGGTTGGTCTAGAAGAGGAATTATTTTGGGTCCTGCATTTGGCTAAAAAAAAAAAAAAGTGAGGTCACCTCAACAAATGAAAAATAAATTCTTTTTAATTTAGTTTAATAGCTAAAAGCTGCTTCAGGACCTGCATATAGAACCCTGTGGGGAAATTCATTGATAAACACAAGTAGGCAGGAAGGATCCATGTGGACCCTAGGGGAATCATTGACCCCCCTTAACTCTGTTTGACTGCTTGCCTGTGTGGATCTTTGGTTTCTCTCTGTTACTTTCTGGTCTATTGCTATTATTCCCATTTTCCTCCCCCCTTCCTTTTTCCTTCTATTTTTTTTTTTAAATAGGTGCTGCCAGCTGGTCGCTTATTTGCTTGGCTTCTTATTCAGTAATTTCCCACTCGTTGTATATATTGATTCTGTATTACAAACTATCGCTTATCCTTCCTGCATGTTTCTGCCTTCTGTTTTCTGTTGTGGTTCTTAGAGACAACATTTTTTCATAGGCTCACAACTTAAGGGTGTCAATTTCTATTCCATCTATTTTGTTTTCTTCTTCTTTTTTTTTTTTTATTAGTATTAACTTTTTCCTTTCAGACCTTTCTCTACTATTTCTCTACCTCCTCATAATTCTAGCCTTCTAAATCACTATATATATATATTCCTCCATTTGTTTTCCCAGTCCATTATAGTGTTATAACCCAGGAGATCGACCACACTCAGACTTTAACCACTTTTATGAAGTTTATTGAGCTAAGCCCGCGGGCGTCTGCAGCACCTCTCATGCAGGAGACAACTGCAGCCCCCAGGTTTTAAAATGGCTCCTTTTTATAGGGGGTTGCTGTCACAGTTTGCAAGCAAGCAGGATAAACAGAAGCGGATTTTGGCAGTTAGCTAGCATTTGCACAGAATGCCCTGATAGCCTGGGTCACAGCTGCAGGGTTGAGATGTCCTTGCAGGATTGTTCAAAGGAGGGGAGGTTGTATGCTTGTCTGTCCTTGCGAGATTGTTCAAGGGAGGGGAGGTTGTGTGCTTTTCAGATAAGACACTTAGGAGACAGTGGGAAACTTTTCTTTTCTACATTACTTTGGTTGCCATGAAGGCCTATGGGTTGGCTTATTTAGGGTTCAACAATAGGAACTCCATATTATTTCCTAGTACTCTACACTGCCTACACAAGTTAAATATTCATCTCATTAAGTCTCATTCTGCCCCTCTTCTATCAATATTTCTATTATCCTTCTGCCTTCCTTACATCTTTTGATTCCTCTGGCCCTAACCTTTTGCCTTCAAGGGAACATAGAAAGAAG
>JAKSZT010054123.1:124259-134311 GCA_026826555.1 Tolypeutes matacus
GTATTGTGAGAATTTTGATTTTTACCCATAATAAAAAAAAAAAAAAACACATATATATATGTATATATATATGTATATATATAACATTTTTGTAAGCAAATACACATATATGCATATATATTTATATATCATTTTGCAAATGTTTGTATGTATTGTGAGAATTTTGATTTTTACCCATAATTAAAAAAAAAAAGATTAAAAAAAAAAAAAAGACACTGGGTGAACATATTGAAGAAATTGTAAGCATACATAAAAAGATAACAGATAAGATGGCAATGAATGGCACAATCCAAGATCAAAAAGACGCTGGAATCACATAACAGTAGATTTAAACAGGCAGAAGAAAGAATTAGTGATGTGGAAGACAGTACATCTGAAATCAAACAGATAGTAGAAAAGATGGATAAAAATATAGAAAAAATCCAGCAGGGCCTTAGGGATTTAACCGACAACACAAAATGCACAAACGTGCATTATAGGCATCCCAAAGAAAGAAGAGAAGGGAAAAGGAAGAGGAGTGTTGAAGGAAATAATGGCTGAAAACTTCCCAATCCTATTGAGGGAGATGAGCGTACATGTCCAGGAAGCACAACACACCCTAATCAGTAAAAATCCAAACAGGCCTACTCTAAGACATATACTTGTCAAAATGTCTAATGCTCAAGACAAAGAGAAAATACTCAAGGCAGCAAGAGAAAAGAGATCGATCACATACAAGTGAAGCTCAATAAGATTAAGAGCTGATTTCTCATCTGAAACCATGAGGCAAGAAGACAGTGGTATGATTAAGTCAAGGTACAAAAAGAAAAAAGCTTCCAGCCAGGAATTCTCTATCCAACAAAGCTGGCATACAAAAATGATGGAGAGTTCAAAATATTCACAGATAAACAGAAATGAACAGATTATGCCAATAAGAAACCTGCACTTCAATAAATGCTAAAGGAAGTTCTACAGATTGCAAGGAAAAAGCAGGAGAGAGAGAGTTGGAAGACAGTATAAGAACAACTAAAAAGACAAAAAGAGAAATAAAAACAACATATAACATACATAAACCCAAAGAAAATATGGCTGATGTAAGAAATTCCTTGACAGTAATAGCACTGAATGTTAATGGATTAAACTCACCAGTCAAGAGTCACAGATTGGCAGAATGGATAAGGAAATATGACACATCTATATGTTATCAACAATAAACCCACCTTAGACCCAGGGATTCAAGGAGGCTGAAAGTGAATGGCTGGAAAACAATTTTACAAGCAAACAATAACCAAGAAAGGGTGGGAGTAGCTATACAAATATTGGACGTGTGGGATGTGGTGGGAGGTGTGGGAGGTGGGCAACATGGGAATCCCGGTGGGTTCCGTGGAATATTTTGGATAATCTAAGCACCTCTTAAAATATATGTATATATATATATATATATATATATATATATATATATATATATATATAACATTTTTGTAAGCAAATACACATATATGCATATATATTTATATATCATTTTGCAAATGTTTGTATGTATTGTGA
The DNA here is from genome assembly GCA_026826555.1 of Tolypeutes matacus. Lineage (NCBI taxonomy): Eukaryota > Metazoa > Chordata > Mammalia > Cingulata > Chlamyphoridae > Tolypeutes > Tolypeutes matacus. Next base: position 125,787 of record JAKSZT010054123.1, read on the forward strand.
GAATTTTGATTTTTACCCATAATAAAAAATATATATATATATTGGACAGAATAGACTTTAAATACAAAACTATTTTTTTAATAAATTTTTTTAAAAAGATACTTAGATTACATAAATGTTACTCAAAAATTGTAGGGATTCCCATATGCCCCAAGTCCCACTCCTCCCACAACCTCCCACATAAACATCCTTCATTAGTGTGGCACATCACCTGTAATTGATATACACATCTTGGGGTTTGCCACTAAATATGGACCATAGTTCAAATTCCAGACCATACTCTCTCCCACACAGTTCTGCATGTTATATGATGATATAAAATGGCCTATATCTGTCATTGCAATGTCCCTTAGGATAATTCCCAAGTCCTGGAAAAGCCCCTGTATTACAACTTCCTTTCCCTTTCCCTGCCCCCAAAGCATCTGGTGGCCACTGGCTCCACATTAATGTTTTAATTACTTCCACTGCATGAATCACAATATATCTATAACAGAATACCAGTAAGTACACTCTAGTCCGTAGCACTTCCCCCAATCCTGAGGCATCTGAGATGGTGATGTCCACTCCACCTCCAAGTGAGAGGGGGCTTATATCCCATGGATAAGATGGATGGGATAATACTGCTTGCAGCTGCAGACTCTCTCCATTCCCTGGGATGGCTATTGTCCATCATCATCTCCCCACCAGGTGTCCAGGGTGTGTCCATTGAGCTGTAGAATAGGAGTTGCATCTCCACCAGGATTCTGGGCCCAGCTGGCACATGGGCAGCCCAAAGAATCTGGTCTCTGGAAGTACTCCTACAAATTCTGGCACCAAGTATAGGTTTGAATAGAAGGGACAGATGGGTCATGTGCAGGTAAGACATAATTGGGTCCAACTCTGCCAATCTCGGGAGCAAGGATACCAAAGTAGGGCCCACTGATAAGGCATGAAACTCTGGGACTATCCACCCTGATATAGGACCTGTGTCTCCAGAGCCCTCAGGAGCCCCTCTGTTTAGGGTGATATCCACATTGGAAGCCTATGAGGTCCTAATGAGATGTGCCTAAGTGTTACCTCTAGGACGACCTTCCAACTCACTTTGAAGCCTCTTAGCCATATGAACTCATTTGTCTTTCCCTTTTCCTTCTTTTATTTGAGGTCTTTTTCCAGTCATTTTGCCCATTGGCACTTGTTAGTAATCCCTCATTGCCATGGAGGCTCATCCCCAGGAGTCATGTCCCATGCTGGGAGGAAGGTAATGCATTCATGTGCTGAGTTTGGCATAGAGAGAGGACACATTTGAGGAACAATGAGGCTCTCAAGAGGCAACCCTTAGGCACCCCATAACAATAGGCTAAGTTTCAATCTCAATAGCAAAGACTCATATGGTTAGTCATCAATAACAAGAGTCCATCAGTGGATCATCCTTCTTTGCCATACACTGCCACTGCAATATGGGGACTCTTGCTACTCCATTGGAGAATATGGCATAGCTGTCCAGGATGGGAATTCAGTATTCTCTCATTTATTGAGTGGTTCTCCACCCAATAAATAAAGGGGCAAGGGACTGTGACCATGCCCCTTGAGCATTTGAACAATTTTATATAACTTTTATGTATGTTCAGGTGAACTAACTCACATGCACCCCCATCCATGATAACCCCCAGCAATGGTCCTCTTATGGCCCAGTTGTAAACCTTCTGTGATCCAAAGCTTCTTTAAAGATGAAGCCAATACAATAGCCAAATACAATTAATAGGAAAATGAAATAATAATAATGTGTAAATGTAAGAGATAAAATACATGAAAACTTAAAAAAGAACTAAGAATAAAATAAAGTTAAAGGATTGGGTTATTCAGAAAATGAGAAAAAAATTTTAAAGTTAAAAACATTTTTTTTGACATTTTGCCTTTTATCACTGCAATATCTCATGTCCAGTCTGTACTGTGACACCTTCCCCCTCTCACTTCCCAGTGTCTCACTATAATTCATTTAATTTTCAAAGAAATTTGAGGTCACAGCAAAGTCACACACAGAATACAAGACACTCTCATATACCTAACTTCCTCCCCCTTTCTTCACCCCACATTAAAACCTTTATGTATGTGGATGGTAGCATTGTTATAACTGATATACAGATATTGAAACATAGCTACTAAATATTGTCAATGGTTTACAGTGTGGTTTACATTTTAGATCATACACTTTTATAAATTTTGATGATATTTACCATGTCCTGTGTCCATCACTGTAATGAAAAACATTTCCACTGACCACTAAATACCCACTGTTTGATCTATCCTGTTCCTCTCTCCCCAGCCTCTTGGGCCCCAAGATGACCCCCTGGCTTGACTCATTGGATGACAAGATTCATAGTTACATGCAACAAGAGGTCTTGACACACTGGTTTGTCCTCCCCTATTAGGAAATCCCCTTGCTCTTGAGAGACCCTTGCCTGTCTATTTCTTAACAAATCGGTCCTCTCAAAGCTGGGAGGCCAACACCTCCCGCTCATTATGTAGATCTCCACCCACTAATACAACACATTATGACAGGATGAACACTCACACACTCCCTAGAAGGCTGTACCAGGTGCGCCCTGTCCCGAATGCCTCCCTAACCAACATCCTAAAGCAGTGACCCTATGTCAGGGCAGATAGCTCCAGAGTTTGGTGTCTTGCCAGTGTGCCCTGCCAATGGAGCCAGTGGCCACTGGATGCTCTGGGGGCAGGGAGAGTGAAAAGTAGTTATAATACAGGGGCTTTTTCAGGACTTGGGAATTGTCCTGAGTGATATTGCAATGACAGGTATAGGTCATTTTATATCATCATATAACATCCAGAAGTGTGTGGGAAAGAGTGTGGAGTACAATGTGAACTATGGTCCTTGCTTAATGGCAATGCCCAGGATATGTATATCCATTGCAGGTGATGTGCCACACTAGTGAAGGATGTTTATATGGGAGGTTGTTGGCAGTGTGGGAGGTGGGGAACATGGATATCCTTATATTTTTTTGTGTAACATTTATGTAATCTAAGTATCTTAAAATTTTTTTAAAAAAATGTAAGCTTTTCCCTTAATGTTTTGTGTGTCGTTGGTTTAAGGAAGAGTAGATGATAGAAAGGGAATTAAGATGTTTTGTACCATAGAAATTTTATGTCCATTTATGATGAATGCATGTGTGTGTTTGTGTGTGTGTGTGTTTTGTGTGTGAGGTGTATGCATTTATGAATAAGACACCAAAAGTCTAGAAAGAATTTTCATTATGAATTTCAAGGAAAGTTTATGATCATTTAGTACTACCATTGCATGGTATGGATAATAAAACCAATATCTAATGGTGTTATTGACATTTTTCTTGTTCAGAGAAACAAGAGGTAAAAGGCTAATATGTTATCAACATTTAAAAAAGAAAATTTTATGTGGTCCTGCATCTATTAAATGAAGAGTTTGGGAAATATGTCAAAAGAATAATTATTAATATATGGAATGATGAGGAAGAAAACTTGGCAATACTGAAGAAAGTGAATTGTTAAATAGCCTTGTATAATGTGTAAAGCACAAGAAGAATGAAACACCATATATTTGGGGAAAAGTAGGTAACAATTAACTCATAGAAACTCAAGGTGGAAAGTAATGTTGAAGTCAATCTCAGCAGAGATAGATTAAGATAGAAACTCGAATGAACTGATAGGTGAGATAGAAAATTCTCCTCCAAGGAAGTGACATTCTCTGCATTACATGGTATGTTCAGACACTGGAAAAGAGAAGGTGGAGTGTGAGTGTTCAGGTAACCATCAAAATTATGGTGAAAACTAACAATTATTACTAAGGAAAGAAAAATGATGAGTTGTACTTTGAGCATTGTAATCCTCCCCTCGTGTCCATCTCGTTCTTCCACTATATGTTCTTCAAGAAGTCAAGAGAAAAGCATGAAGAGAATGAGAATATTGTACAGAGTCCCAAGTGTTACACACACCCATTTACAACATGATTTGGCTATTGGTAGAATTGAAAGATATCCTCTCTGCAGCAGTTCATGAGTATTTGAATTTTGAAATGCAAAAATAATCAAGACATTATATTTTTTTTTGGAACATTATACTAGCTAGAGAGAGTTTAGGAAATTCTCTAATTATAACTTTACTACCCACTGAATATGTAGGCTGCAATTCACATACAAAGGACTAATATAAATTATTGTGAAAACAAAGTAACTATGTGAAAAAAGCAACTTGAAGAGTACACCACAAAAAAAGCACAATATAGAAAGAAGAAATTAATGGTGTCATGCAGCTAAGAAGGCTTCCATATATATACAATCATTTACTTACCACTTGGTTATAATCTTCTTGGCTTAGCTCAGTTTTTTTCACATTTTGAATTGATCAGAAACTTTCACTCTTCTGAATATTACTAGGTATGTAGACATCTGGGATGATTTTCCATTATCACTCTTTTACCTCCTCCTGAACTATTGAGAGGTTTTGAAATAGCAAATCCAGGAAACCCAGCAGGTATATTCATAATGATCTGAGTTTTCTCCATGAACTCTTAAGTTCCTCCTGAAAAAGATACTTCAGTCTCTGAGTGAATATGGCCAGATTATTGCAGTGTTTAACTAGTGTTCAGAAAGATTGCAAGACCTTTGATCAAAATATGAAATATTTTATTAAAGGACAACATTCAGACACAGTATTTCAGTACCAGAAATATTCTTAAAGTATTTGAAACACAATGTGCTTTTCCTAACAAATGTAGGTTAATTTTTCATATATCCTGTAGACACAAGATGTCTGCAAAACAGAATATCTGAAAAAAAGCTAAGATCTTTTAATTATATTGTTTCCTTGCTAAGAGAGAAATCTTGGGGAATCCTCTCTATTCCACCATTATTATATAGGCACATAGGGTCTAGAAGAATGATGGAAGAGTAAAATATAAGCTTTGTCCATTCTTGCTCGAAGTCAACTTTATTATAGATAGAATCAGATTTGTGGGGAGCATTGGACATGGTCCATGTGGACCATTGAATTTAATTCACACTCTTTGTAGCAATAAAAAATCAGGTCAATTTGGAAATGAAAAATGAAGTTACCATTATTCTAATTAAAATTCAGAGTTCACCAAAACTTCCATCATATGTATACTAATACAATATAATCTTTGTTTGAGAAGTATAATTATGAGGAGTTAATAGTAACTATATATATGTATATGTATATATATATATATATATATATATATACATATACATATATATACACACACATACACACACCTATATATAACTATTTCAACTTCAAGTAATATCTTCAAAATAAATTCATAAAATCATGGAAAGAGAAATATATCAAAAACAGAAATAAATATATCAGTTTAACACCTGGTAATATTAATTACATCTACTGATTTTCATAGTTTTGATCACAAAGATGTGTTTCTTCTGAATTAAATTTGTTGGAAATTGTTGTAGAAAGAAAATCAACTAGTTTAAGTCCAAGTTCTAACTGTCTATTCCCATAAATTCTACAAAAAACCCACACAATCTTTAAAACTGATAGAAACAATATGTCACTACAATTCTATATTCATTAAAAATTAAAATCTTAAACCTTGAATATCTTCCCACAGAGATAATTTTAAGCCTTCTTGGATTCAGTATTGAATGGTTCCAATCAAATAAGAAATGAATAACACAAATATTACACAAATAAATAAAGGGAAATGGCTTCCAAACTTGGTTCATAATAGTGTTATAAAAATACAATATATATATTTTTATAAAAACACAAATAATTCTAACCAAAATATTAGTAATTTAATCCAATGGAATATAAAAAATGATTACATCATGAACATGTTGTATTTATTCCAGGTATGTCATATTGGAAAACATTAAAAATTAATGCATGTATTGAATCACTACAACAGGAAAAAAGGAGAAATGTTAATCATCTCATTCACTGCAAGAAAAACATTTGATGAAAGTCAAATTTCATTGAAATTAAAACCTGCATCAAAATAAAAGGGAGCCTTTTAAAATTGATAAAATTATCTACATATAATCAGAATTTCCACGTCCAGAGGCTGAACAAATTCCCATAGGACCACCTTTCACACATAAAATGACTATAAATTCTAGAACAAATAGATTCTAGGGAGCAACCAATAGGCTAATAATGCATTCTTGGGAAAGTGACTATAAGGAAGATTAGAATGTCAGAATGAATTTCCCAATTTCACCTCTTTTAGACAGAGAGAGGTCTTAAAATTATACTTTGTGGGTCAACAAAAACTCCCACACAAAACAAATAACTTTGCAATTTGAAGAACAAAAAGATATATTCTGAAGTTATTGTATTTTCTGAAAAGTGAAGGAGGAACTCCTAAAGGAAAATCCAGTTGTGATATTTGCAGAAACTTGAATAAACTGGTTTCAAATTACTAGTTTATTCTAAATTTATCCAGAAGACAGCAAGAAGCCTGGGAAAGGGTCAAAGACTATAACAGATAATTGAACTTCTGCCCAAAAGATAATTCAAAATAAATCAATGTAATCCAACATATTTTTAAAGAGATTAATTTATTTTAATTACTTGTATCCATTTTTAGCACCCCCCCCATTATTGCTGTTATTGTGTCCATTTGCTGGACAATTCTCAGTGTCTGTTTCCTGCCCTCTCTTCTCATCCTTCTCCTCCTGTCTCCAGTGAGAATTGATAATGGGAACCTTTGATGTGGGAGAGAGATGTTCTGCCACCTGTGCCACCATTGTTCCTGTTTTTTTTGGCACATCTTTTCTTGGCTCTCCCTTTGTGTCACTCTCCTGTTATGTCATTATCTTGCTGTGTGGCTTGGTGGGGCCTGGCATGCCCCCACACAGGGCCTGGCAATGCTCCCACACATGGGGCCTGGTGGCATACCCACTCACAGGGCCTGGCAGTCTGTGCAGCTTCTATATTTTTCTTTATTTTACTGGGAAGTCCTGGGGAAAGAACCCAGATCTCTCCATATGGGAGATGGATGCCCAACCATTTGAGCCACATCTGGCCCCCAATCCAAAATATTTTAACACACTTTATTCTAAAGAAGAAAAATGGTACTGCCATATAAATTGTTATAAGGATTCACTTAATAAAGTTAAACATTTATGATAAAATCCCTCAGAAAAGTAGGAATAGAAGAGAAATTCCTGGACCTGAGGATGTCCAATTCTGTGTAACAAGACAGTAGAAGCAAACATCTCTAGATTGTAAAAAAGGAAATTGAAAATGCCACTATTTTAATATAACATCAATGCCAATGTGGAATATGCAAAGGAATTGAAAAAAATAAATAAATAAAATAATTCCTAAAATTAATTAGAGTGTTGAGGAAAAATGCAGGACACAAGATGAAAACATAAAAATCAATGATATTTACATATGGTAGCACTGTGCAATTTGAAATTTGAAACCAAAATTAAACATATGTGAATGCATACAATTATCTATATTTAAATATTTAAATGACTCTAACAATAGAACATATTTCAGGATAAATCTAACAAAATATGTAAAGCAACACTATGCTGAAAATTGGAAACATTTATGGAAGAAATCAAAGAATGCTTAAATCAATAGAAAAATAGTGCTCATAGATTGGAAGACTGAACGTGGTAAATATGCCTACACCCCACAAATTGATCTATATATATAAAATAGATCTAATAAAAATTCCAGCAAGATTTTTTGGAGATTTTGACAAGCTGATTCTAAAATTTACATGAATAGGCATGGAACATGTTAACCTAATTTTGAAAAAAAAAAAAAAAAAACACATAAATTTGGAGGAACTGATTTGAATACTTACTGTAAAGTTATAATAATCAAGATAGTGTGCTTTGGCAAATTGACCAACATGTAGAAAAAGAAAGAATAGAATCCAGAAATATATCCCAAATACGGAAAAAAAATTTTTTTTCCATTTATTTTTAAAGAAGATTTAGATTACATAAATATTACATCAAAAATACAGGAGATTCCCCTATACTCCACCCACTCCCCTTGCCACACTTTCCCCCATTAACAACAACTTTCATTAGCGTGGTACATTTGTTACAACTGATGAAACCATATTTAAGCATTGCTACTAACCATGGTCTGCAGTTTACATTATGGTTTATACTTTATACTACACAATTTTAGAGGTTTTGAAAAAAATGCATAATGAACTTTATCTATCATTGTAATGTCATGCAGAACAATTCCAATGTCCCAAAAAATGCTCCACATTACATTAATTCTTCCCTCTCCCTCCCCTCAGAATCTCTGATGACCACTGTCTTTATATCAATGTTAAAACTTCTTCCATTACTAGAATATTAGTAAGTCTATTTGGTCCATATTTGTATTTCCCGGTTATGTTTGTTCATTCTTCAATCTTAAGAATTTGGGGATGGTGATGCCCATTCTGCTTTTGATTGGGAGGGGACCTAGATCCCATGTGGCAGAAGAATGGAACTGTCTTACTTGCAGTTGTAGATATTCTCTGTTTTTTT
>JAKSZT010054123.1:134321-145526 GCA_026826555.1 Tolypeutes matacus
CTTTCTCTCTCTCTTTCTTTTCTTTCTCTCTTTCATTTTTGTGTGTTCTTGCTCTGGTGGAAAGAAGAGGGAAAACTAAATTTCCATAGTGACAAAAACATAATACTCAGAAAGTCAAGTTCTAAACAAAAAAAAAAAATACAAAAATTATGAGCAGAAAGAAAACACGTCCCCAGTCCTAGTAAAATAGGAATTCAATGGTAAATATTCCAGATGAAGCTTAGTCTGTGGAATATCTAATCAAAGGCATTAGAGCAACCCTCATATACATGATTAATAAACTGAAGAAAATATTCACAAATAACAAAAGGAGATCTGAAAAACAATATGTGAACAAAATGAAAATTTCAGTAATGAGATAAAAATCATAAAGAAGAACCAAATGGATATTCAGGAATTCAAAACTACAACTGAATTCTCCATAGTCTAGATTTGCTTGTTTTATGGAATTTGGATATTCATTTTACCATTAATGTTGAGGAAATGGAATTAACACATATTCCTGGAAAGTGTATAAAAGGGTATACTTTCTTTGGAAAATGTCTTATTAGTATTTGTGGAAACCATACATGTATTATTGATATAGGAATTCCTCTTCCATATACTCAATAAAAATTATTGTTTATGTCAGCCAAAACACATACAGCAATCTTACAGGAAATATATTTATCATGATATCCAAAATCTGGTAACAACCAAAATATCCATTATTAGGTGAATGAATAAATAAAATGTGGACTACTCACATGATGGACTATTCCCTGGAATGAAAATAAAAATTACTGATACAGTATAAGAAACAACCTGGTAGAATTTATGTTGAGTAAAAAAAAACAGTTATGAAAAATATATTAAGATTCTATTTTTATGTAGTTGAAGAAGTCAGAATATTCAATGACAGTAGTCAAAATAATTGATACTCCTGAAAGTACTGAAACATGAGGAAAAATAAAAATATATTCAAACCAACAGAAGGAGAGAATATTCAGTGACATCAGTCTGATGGTCAAAGAAATGTAAGAAGTTTTTCAGGCTAAAGGAATAGTAACAAAGATGAACTAAGATGAGCAGACTAGATGGAAAAAGAAATGAGCAGGAAGAAGTTGGACTACCATCTTTGGGAGGACCAATTTTTTCAGAAATAGATAGGCAGGAGTCACTCAAGAGCCAGGATGTTTCCTCATAGGGCAGGACAAACCAGTGTGTCAAGACCTCTTGTTGCATGTAACTATGAATCTTGTCATCCAAGGAGTCAAGCCAGGGGGTCATCTTGGGCCCGAGCGGGATGGGGTGGGAGGAATAGTATAGATCAAACAGGTGGTATTTAGTGGTCAGTGGAAATGTTCTTTGTTACCATACAGTGAAGGACACAGGACATGGTAAATATCACCAAAATTTATAAAAGTTTATGGTCTAAAATGTAAACCATAGTGTAAACCATTGACAATGTTTAGTAGCTATGTTTCACTATTTGTATATCAGCTATAACAAAGCTACCATCCACATATAAAGAAGTATTAATATGGGGGTGAGGTAATGGGGAGCTTGTTGGGTATATGAAAGTCTCCTGTATTTTGTGTGTGACTTTGCTTTGACCTAAAACTTCTTTCAAAACAAAATGAAAAATAGTGAGACACTGGGGAACAATAGGGGGAAGGTGCCAAGGTATAGACTGGACACGAGATATTGCAGTGATGAAAGGAAAAAAGGTAAAAAATTTAAATATATATATATTTCATCTTTTAATATACTAATCTTTTAATTTTACTTATAGTTTTAAAAAAATTTATGTATTTTATTTCTTACATTTAAACATAATTATTATTTCATTTTCCTATTAATTGTATTTGGATATTGTATTGGTTTCATCTTTAAAGAAGTTTTGGATCACAGAAGTGTTACAACTAGGGTGAGGGAGGATCATTGGTGGGGGGTGTCAGGGATGGGGGATGCATGGGAGGAAGTTCACAAAGTATAAATATAAGAGATATAAAATTGTTCAAATGCTCATGGGGCATGGTCACAGTGGGTGGAGAACCACTCAATATATGAGAGAATATGGAATTCCCATTCTGGAGAGCTCTGCCATATTCTCCAAGGGAGTAGCAACAGTCCCCCAAGTGCAGGGGCAGTGTCTGGCAAAGGAGGATGATCCACCGATGGGCTCTTGATATTGATGATTAACCTTATGAGCCTTTGCTCTTGAAACTGAAACTTAACCTGTTGTTATGGGGTGCCTAATGGTTGCCTCCTAAGAGCCTCCTTGTTGCTCGAATGTGGCTTCTCTCTAAGCCAAACTCAGCATATGAATGCATTACCTTCCTCCTAGCCTGGGACATGATTCCTGGTGATGAGCCTCCCTGGCATCAAGGGATTGCTACCAAGTGCCAATGGGCAATATGGCTAAAAAAGACCTCACATAAAAGGGTGAAAAGGTAAAGACAAATGAATTCATATGGCTAAGAGACTTCAAAGTGAGTCAGGAAATCACTCGAGAGAACGCTTATGCACATCTCAATAGGACCTCATAGAATTCCAAAGTGAATATCACCCCAAATATTGGGGCTCCTGAGGGCACTGGAGATGTCCAGGTTCTGTGTCAGGGTGGATAGCCCCATAGTTTTCTGCCTTGACAGTGGGCCCTACTTTGGAGTTTGTGCTCCTGAGAGTGACAGAGTTGTACCCAAGTATGTATTCCCTGCGGATGGCTCATCAGTCCCTTCTATTCAAACCTATATTTAGTGCTGGAGTTCGTAGGTGTACTTCCAGAGACTTGAGTATTTGGGCTGCCCATGTGCCAGCTGGGCCCAGAACTTTTGTGGAGCAGACACTCCTACTCTACAGGCCATTGGACTCACCCAGAACAACTCAGGGAGACAATGATGGACACCGGCCATCCCAGAGAATGGAGAAAGTCTGCAGCTGCAGGCAGCATAATCCCATTCACCTTTCCTATGGGATGTGGGTCCCCTCTCAAGTGGAGGTGGAGTGAACCATCCCAGACTCCTCAGGATGGCCTGAGGAATTAGGACTAGAGTGGACTTACTGGTGTTTTACTATAGAAATATTGTAATTCAAGTAATGGAAGATATTACAACATTGATGTGGAGCTAGTGGCCACTGGATGCTTTGGGGGTAGGGAGAGGGAAAGCAGTTGTAATACAGGGGCCTTTTTGGGACTTGGTAATTATCCTGAGTGACATTGTAATGACAGATATAGGCCATTTTATATTACCATATAGCATGCAGAACTGTGTGGGAGAGAGTGTGGTCTACAATGTGACTATGGTCCATGCTTAGTGGCAAAGGCCCCAAAATGTGTATATCTATTGCAGGTGATGTGCCACTCTAGTGAAGGATGTTTATGTGGGAGGTTGTAGGAGGAGTGAGAGGTGGGGCACATGGGAATCCATACAATTTTTGAGTAACATTTATGTAATCTAAGTATCTTTTTAAAAAAAAGAAATTTGAGTTGTTTCCATTTGGGAGTTACTACAAATAAAGCTGATATGAATTTTAAAAGATTCAATATTAACTTTATTGCCTATTTTCAATTTTGGGGGTCCAAATATGAGAACTAAGGGATAGTCATATTATGTGTCAGATAGAAACAACAAAAACATGTTTCATTTTGAGGCTTTACATCATAAAATTGCACATGCTGAAAACTGAAACATGGTTGTTTAAGGCTAATTGCTAAAGCTTCCTTGCTAAATAAGTTTCTTTCCAATTGTTCTTTAAATCTAGAGGTTCATAGATTAGAACAGCTATATATTAAATTTACCTGTACCATTTATGCAATTATAAAACTGAATCATCTATTCATTCATAAATTTAAAATATCCCTAAAATGTAAATAATAATAACTTTTATCTTAATATAAAGAGAAGCATCTGACAAAGGTGTGGTTTGTGAGAATGATCAATAAAATTTCATCCTGTTTTTCATAGTATTGAGGGATAGATTTTCAATAAAACATTGTGCTCAATGTAAAAAATATTATTTACAAACTATTTTTAATGGCAAATTTAGAACATTTGTGATTAAGACTATTTGTTAGAAGGTATTCAAATCCTCATTACAAGAATACAAAAATAAGGTAAATGTATTGATATTTCAGTTATAAAGCTTTTGATTCATTGTTTCAATATATTAAGAAATAATATATTGGAAATATGAATTTAAGAAGATCTTCACAAAAGTTTTGCACATATGAAGTTCCATAATCTCTACATAAATGTTTGATATATGCACAATAGTTTCTAGTGAGTGAAAAATAATTGGCCGTATTGGATAAATATATAAAAAACATATGCCTTAATCAGAATGCAGTATTCAGTTTCATGGTCTGTACATTTGAAGCACTATTGCACTAACAAAAAACAGCACTACCACTACTTTTATTTCTATGATTGTTATTATCCCAGTGTGCTGGTGTTATCTTTAATTAATGAAATAAATGCTTTGCAACCTATTATGCTGTGTGCATTTATTTTCGTTTTAGAGCATTTGCACTAAAGTGGTACTATTGTTACTGGAGATGGTGTCCAGGTGTCTAGGTTCCTGGCTTTGGAACAAGAAATAATTTAAGGATGAGCCATAAATTAATTAAACAAGTATTGAATTTATTGGGAGGTATGGCAAGAAAACAGAAGTACACCTTCAGAGAAATGAAGGAGGAGAAGGGAGAAAATACAAAGTTCTCCCCTTGGGTCCCATGTTTATGGGGTATAGAATCCCAGGGTCTGCACTGATTAGCAAGGGAGAGGGGTGCCCAGGGGTGTGGGGAGTGCTGTCCCATGGCGATTGGCTTCTAGCTGCTGTCCATGACCTTTACAAGGCAGTGATTAGCCTCTGGTAACTGTTCACGATGTGTGATGTCACTGTCCATGAGGTGTGGAGTAACCTAAAAACTAGATGGGTGGTGGTGGTTATGCTCCTTTCACCCTTTCCCTCTTTGTTGGCTGCCTTCTGATAAAGCAGGCTTTGGGGGGGTGTGCTGCAAGCTGCAGGGTGTATGTGCTTGTAAGCTGCCCCTTCCTAACTTGCCTATGTGACTCAGCAGGCTAATGCTAGCAAACAGGCTAATGCCTCCGTTCTCTTACCAGGCTTATTAGTTTTCTGCCCCCTTCTTCCTGAGGTCTCTATTCTATCCTGCCTCACTATGTCCCCATGTATATGAGTTTGCATTTATCCATTATTTATATTTGTAATTGTGGGAAATGCATTGTGTAACTCATAATGGGGAAATATTAATATAATTTAAAATATTAAGAGCAAAGTAAATTTAAATTCAGGCTTTCATATATTTCCCACAAAAACAATTTAGACATTTAATTTGGGTCTTTTTGTCTTCTTGCCTTTAAACTTTTTTAACATATGGAAAAGAGTTTATAATAACATTTTAAATTTAATTCTCTCCTAATACTAATATATGACTCAGTTCTGGTTAATTTTAATTGATTGGCTGCTACATTGATCATGTATTGGGTTTTCCTGTTTAGTTTGTGTGTGTGTGTGTGTATCTGGTAATCTTTGATTGGATGCTGGATAATATGAATTTTACCTTTTGGGTTTTGGATATATTGTCCTATAAATATTCTAGAGCTTTCTTCAGATTCACAATTAAGTAATTTGTACACAATTTCTTATTTTGGGGCTTTCATTTAATTGTTTATTATAGGGTAAATTAACTGATGCAAGAGCTCCCTGAATATTTTATCGCATGTTCCCACTTACTTATTGGTCCTATATCTGCCTATAATTCCCTCAAAATTTGGATAAGATAATATAAACAAATCCTATGATTGAACTTTATTTTTCCTTGGATGCCACAAGGACCTGTTTGGTACCAAATTAAAATGAATCAAATGTTTTCCTGAGTGACTCAATTAAACCACTATGTGATGTATAGATGATAAATTCCACAATAAGCAATATGGACATAAGTCTAAATGCTGCATAGCATCACAACTAGGATATGAAGTTCCTGGCTGAACAATAAAAACTGTTGACTTTTTGTAGCAATTATCCATTTTGTTCATATTTTTACAGAAATAGAAATTAGCGAGAAACTATGGAATATATGTTAGAATTTGCAATTTCCCTCACTTCCCAAACCCTACAAGGAAGGCTCACTATTGAACCCAAATTTTTCAAATCATTTGTAGATTTCCTGATGATTTTTCCACTATAAATCTCACCAACTACTAACCAACTACTATTGTTGAATGGTGTCAAAATTGTACTATACATTTATGCTATAGGGGTATTTCAACCAAAAATGAATTGGCTTTCTTTAATAATTCTTCTTAGGTTTGTGGCACAAAAGTAAGTATTGGTTATTATACACAATTGGAACTTGTGTTTTTTTTTTTTAAGTACATCGATGTCTCTCTTCAGGATAATATTAATAAGTTGAAATGAGGTGAGGAGTGTGTGAAACTGGAATATATATATTATGATATGGCTACTACAGTACATTGGAAATGAAATTCTTTATGAGAGAAAAATTTTTATCCCTTTTTGTATATTTATGTATTCTGAAAATCCTAGATAATATCTGTGCCCTGTGAAAGTCTCCTTTCACAAGAGACTTGTAGGTAAAATAAGTCTTTTCACATTTAATGATTTTTTTAAAATTTATTTTTATTGTGGGTAAAAATCAAAATTCTGACAATACATACAAACATTTGCAAAATGATATATAAATATATACGCATATATGTGTATTTGCTTACAAAAATGTTATTTATATATATATATACATACATATATTTTAAGAGGTGCTTAGATTATCCAAAATATTACATGGAACCCACTGGGATTCCCATGTTGTCCACCTCCCACACCTCCCACCACATCCCACACAAACATCTCCCACAAGTGTGGCCCACCACCCTCAATGAACTTACACATCCTGGAGCCTTGCGACCAACCATAGACCACAGTTCACACTGTAGACCACACTCTCTCCCACTCAGTTCTGAGTGGTGTGTGCTGATTTAAAATGACCTACATCCGTTGCCACAACAGTATTCAGGACAACCTCCAACTCCCAAAGAAGCCACTGTATTTCAACTGCTCATCCCCTCCTTACCCCAAAAGTGTCAAGTGGCCACTGGCTCCACCTCATTGTTATAATTTCTTGCATTGCTAGAATCGCCATATGTGAACAAGAGAACACCATCAAGTCCACTCTAGTCCATAGTTCTTCCCCCAATCCTGAGGGGACTGGGATGGTGATGTCCACTCTAACTCCAAATGAGAGAGGGCTTATATCCCATGCATATGGTGGGTGGGATGATCCTGCCTGCAGATGCAGGCCCTTTCCATTCCCTGGGATGGCCATTGCCCATCATTGTCTCCTCACCAGGTGACTTGGATGAGTCCATTGAGCTGTAGGGTAGGAGTTGCAGCTCCACCTAGATTTCATGCACACCTGGCACATAGGTAGGCAGGAGGCTCCAGTCTCTGGAAGTATACCAGAAACTCCAGCATCACATATAGGTTTGAATAGAAGGAACTGGTGAACCATGTGCAGGGAGGACTTATGTGAGTCTAATTCTGTCACTTTCAGGAGCTCATCCCCTGGAGTCATGTCCCATGTTGGGGGAAGGTAATGCAATCATATGCTGAGTTTGGCTTAGAAAGAGGCCACATTTGAGCAACAAGGAGGCTCTCAGGTGGCAACTCTTAGGCACCCCACTACTGCAGGCTAAGTCTCATTTACAAGAGCAAAGACTCACAAGGGTAGTCATCAATAAAAAAAAAAACACATCAGCGGGTCATCCTATTTTGACAGGCACTGTCCCTACACTCAGAGGACTATTGCTGCTTCCTTGGAGACTGTGGCAGACCTCTCCAGGCTAGGAATTCAGATTCCCTCATTTATTGTGTGATTATCCACCCATTGTGACCATGCCCCAGCCCCCGATCCTTTGAATGATTTTGTATATCTTTCATGTATAATCGGATGAACCAATCCCCATGAAACCCCCCCCAGACACCCGCCCCAATAATCCCCCGCAGGACCCATTGTAACCCTTCTGTGATCCAAATCCTCCATGAACATTTAGTCCATAAAATAATCAAATACACTTACTAGGAAAAAGAAACAAGTGTGATAAGCTTACATGCAAGAGACAAACATAAGGAAACTCAGGGGGAAAAAAAAAAGGAGAAGGAAAAAAAACAAATAATCAAACAAAGAACAAAACAAAATAAAATATAATTAGTGGATTGGGACATTCAAAAATGGGCAAAAAAGCAAAGGAAATGCCTTTAAAATATATATATATATATATATTCATTTTTTTTCCCTTTCTCTTTTCTTTTTTCCCTTTTTTCCTTCCCTTTATCACTGTGTTATCGGATGTCTGGTGTGCCATGACACCTTCCTGTTCTCAATCCCCATTGTCTCCCAATTTTTCATTTAATTTTCAAAGAAGTTTAGGTCACAGCAAAGTCACACACGGAGTGCCGGAGACTCCCAGATACAAAACCACCCCCCTTCCCCACCCCATATTAACTCCCCCCTCCTTTTTTTTGGTTGTTAGCATTGTTATAACTGTTATGCAGATAGCAAAATATAGCAACTAAACATTGTCAGTGATTTACAGTATAGTTTACAATTTAGATGATACAGTTTAATAATTTTGATGATATTTACCATGTCCTATGTCCATTACTGTAAGGTAATGAAAATCCTTCCCCATGACCACCAAACAACCCATTAGATCTTGACTGTTCCCTTCTCCCCAGCCCCCCAGGGCCTGTGATACGCACCTCTCCCAACCCATGGAATGTCAAGATTCACAGTTACATGCCCTGGGGATTTGAACCAGCCCTTCCTAATCCACCCACCCCCCAGTGCTGCACCACCAAACCCAGGGACACCACCACTCATCTGCCCCATCCCCCAACATGCAACCACACTCTATCCCTTTACCATAGATTATGTCCATATGGGTGACGGCTCAAAGCCTGCTCTTCTCTTACTCTCTTTGTTAACCTATCTTTCAGACAATGGTTCTCAGAGACTGCTCACTTTCCTCAGTTCAGATCAGTGAGATCATATACTGTTCATCCTTTAGTGCCTGGCTTGCTTCACTCAGCATAAGGTCTTCAAGATTCATCCACGTTATTCCATGTGTTAGCACTTTGTTCCATCTTAAAGCTGAGTAATATTCCATTGTATGTATGTACCACATTTTGCTTATCCATTCGTCTGTTGATGGGCACCGGGGCTGATTCCAACTTTTGGCAATGGTGAACAATGCCGCTATGAACATTGGTGTGCATATATCTGTTTTTATTTTTGTTTTCAGTTCTTCTGGGTATATACCAAGCAGTGGAATTGCTGGATCATACTGAAGATCTATTGCTAGTTTTCTGAGGAACCGCCAAACTGTCCTCCACAGTGGCTGGACCATGCCGCAGTCCCACCAGCAGTGGATGAGGGTTCCTATTCCTCCACATCCTCTCCAACATTTAGAGTCTCCTGTTTTTTTAATAGCTGCTGTTCTGATGGGTGTAAGATGGTATCTCATTGTAGTTTTGATTTGCAAGTGATGTTGAGCATTTTTTCATGTGCTTTTAGCCATTTGTATTTCTTCCTTGGAGAAGTGTCTTTTCAAGTCACTTACCCATTTTTTAAATGGTTTGTTTGTCCTTTTATTTTCGAGGTGTAGGATTTCTTTATATATGCAGGATATTAGGCTCCTATCAGAATATTTTTTCCCATTGGGTAGGCTGCCTTTTTATTTTCTTAATATCATCCTTAGAGGTGTAGAAGTTTTTAATTTTGAGGAGATCCCATTTATCAATTTTTTCTCTTGCTGCTCGTGCTTTGCCTGTGAAGTTCATGAAACCATTTCCTATTACAAGGTCCTGTAGATGCTTCCCTACATTATCTTCCAAGGTTTTTATGGTTTTGGCTCTTATATTTAGATCTTTGATCCATCTGGAGTTGATTTTTGTATAAGGTGTGAGATGGTATTCTTCTTTCATTCTTTTGGATATGGATATCCAGTTCTCCAAGCACCACTTGTTAAAGAGGCCACTCTCTCCCAACTGAGTGGGCTTCATGGCCTTGTCAAATATCAGATGACTGTATATGCGAGGATCTATATCAGAGCTCTCAATCCGGTTCCATTGGTCAGTAGGTCTATCCTTGTGCCAATACCACGCAGTTTTGATCACTTTAGCTTTGTAGTATGTTTTAAAGTCAGGTAATGTGATACCTCCAACTTCATTTTTCTTTTTCAATATATCTTTGGCAATTCGGGGCCTCTTGCCTCTCCAAATATATTTTGTGGTTAGTTTTTCCAGTTCCTTAAAAAATATAGTTTTGACTTTTATTGGGATTGCATTAAATCTGTAGATTAGTTTGGGTAGGATAGACATCTTGATGATGTTTAGTCTTCCCATCCATGAACAGGGAATATTTTTCCATTTATGTAAGTCTTCTTTGATTTACATTAACAGTGTTGTGTAGTTTTCTGTATATAAGTCCTTTACATCTTTAGTTAAGTTTATTCCTAGGTATTTGATTCTTTTATTTACTATTGTAAATGGTATTTTTTTCCTGATTTCCTCCTCAGTTTGCTGGTCATTGGTGTACAGAAATGCTACTGATTTTTGAGCATTGATCTTATAGCCTGCAACATTACTGAACTCCTTTATAAGTTCTAGAAGCCTTGTTGCCGATTTCTCAGGGCATTCTATGTATAGGATCATGTTATCTGCAAATAATGAAAGTTTTACTTCTTCTTTTCCAATCTGGATGCCTTTTATGTCCTTTTCTTGTCTCAGTGCTCGTGCAAGTACTTCTAAGACAATGTTAAATAAGAGTGGTGATAGTGGGCATCCTTGTCTTGTTCCCGATCTCAGAGGGAAGGCTTTTAGGATTTCACCGTTGAAGATGATGTTAGCTTTTGGTTTTTCATATATACCCTTTATCATTTTCAGAAAGTTTCCATCTATTCCTATCTTTTGTAGTGTTTTTATGAGGAAAGA
This sequence comes from Tolypeutes matacus, assembly GCA_026826555.1. Lineage (NCBI taxonomy): Eukaryota > Metazoa > Chordata > Mammalia > Cingulata > Chlamyphoridae > Tolypeutes > Tolypeutes matacus. The sequence goes on from JAKSZT010054123.1 coordinate 145,341, forward strand.
GTGCTGTATTTTGTCGAATGCTTTTTCTGCATCTATAGAGATGATCATGTGATTTTTTTCTTTCAGTTTGTTTATGTGGTGTATTACATTGATTGATTTTCTTATATTGAACCATCCTTGCATACCTGGGATTAAACCCACTTGGTCATGGTGTATAATCCTTTTTTTTTTTTTTTTTTTTTTTTT
>JAKSZT010054123.1:145626-157698 GCA_026826555.1 Tolypeutes matacus
TTTTTTTTTTTTTTTTTTTTTTTTGTCTTTTTGTCTTTTTATTTTCAAGATGTAAGATTTCTTTATTTATGCTGGTTGTTAGGAGCTTATTGGATAGATGGTAACCAAATATTTTCTCCCATTGAGTAGGCTGCCTTTTCACTTCCTTTGGAGTGCAAAATTTTTCATTTTAAGATAGTCCCATTTATCTATTTTTTCTTTCATTGCTCTTGCTTTAGGTGTAAAGTTCATGAAACTTTTTCCTACTACAAGATCTTGTAGATGCTGCCTACATTATCCTCTATGTTTTGGCTCTTATATTTAGGTCTTTGATCCATCTTGAGGTAATTTTTGCATAGGGAGTGAAATGTTGTTCCTCTCTTTTTCTTTTGGATATGGATATCTAGTTCTCTAAGCAGCATTTGTTTAAGAGGCCATTCTGTCCCAGTTGATTGAGCATGGTGGCCTTGCTGAATATCAGTTGACTGTATATGCAAGGATCTATATCAGAACACTCAATTCTGTTCCATTGGTCAGTATGCCTACCCTTGTGCCAATACCATGCAGTTTTTTTTAATAAATATTTTTTATTTTAATTTTTAAAAATACTTAGATTACACAAATGTTACACAAAAATTATAGGGATTCCCATATGCCCTACCTTCCACACCTTCCAGGACCTCCCACATGAACATCCTTCATTAATGTGGCACATCATCTGCAATGGATATACACATCCTGGTCCACACCTCACTGACATGGCCCGGTCAAATCCTTAATCATAATTTAATCAAGTAAACATGAAAACTCTGAATACAGTGTAACTTAATTTGCCCAGAGGAACAGACCAGTTTACCAACATAATCCACTATCTATTTTTGGAATTCATGTACAATATCAAACAGCCACAATAAGCAATATTTTCATTAGTATATATCAAAGTACCATTAGTAGATGAAAAAGTGACTTTAAAACATACAGTCAGGTAGTGTGATTCCTCCAATTTCTTTTTTTTTTTTCAACAGGTCTTTGGCTATTTGGGTCCCCTTGCCTTTCCAAATAAATTTCAAAATTGGCTTTCCAATTCAGTAAAAAATGCTGTTTTAATTTTTATTGGGATTTTATTAAATCTGTTGTCAATTTGGGTAAGACATGAACATGGACTATTCTGTCTATTTAGCTCTTCTTTGATTTTCTTTAATAATTTTAAGTAGTTGTTTTAATATAAGGTCTTTACATCTTGACTTAAGTTTATTCCTAGGTGTTTGATTCTTTTAGTTGCTATTGTAAATGGAGTTATTTTCTGGATTTCCTCCTCAGATTGCTCCTTTTGGTGTACAGAAATGAAACTGATTTTTAAGTGTCTCTCATATCCTGCCTCCTTACTGAACTCTTTTTATCAGCTCTAGAAGCTTTACTGTAGATTTTTCAGGGCTTTCTATGTATAGGATCATATCATCTGCAAATAGTGAAATTTTTACTTCTTCCTTTCCAATTTAGATGTCTTGTATATCTTTTTCTTGTCAAGTGCTTGTGCAAGTACTTATAACACAATGTTAAATAATAGTGGTGACCGTGGGCATACTTTCCTTGTTACAAATCTTAGAGTGAAAGCCATTAGCATTTCACCATTGAGTATGATGTTAGCTGTGGCTTTTTTCACACATACCCTTTATCATGTTGAGGAACTTTCCTTCTATTCCTATTTTTTTGAAATGTTTTTATCAAGAAAGTTTGCTGTATTTTGTCAAATGATTTTTTTGCATTGATAGAGAGGATCATGTTTTTTTTTCTTTTGATTTCTTAATGTGGTGTATTACATTGATTTCTTATGTTGAACTATCCTTGCATACTATGGATGAAACCCACTTGTTTATATTGTTTATAATTCATTTGATGTGTTGTGAAGTATGATTAGCAAGTATTTTGTTGAAGATTTTAGCTTCAAGATTCAATAGAGAGGTTGGGCTGTAGCTTTCCTTTCCTGTGGCATCTTTATGTGGCCTTGGTATTAGGATGATATTGGCATCATCTAATAAATTAGGTAACGTTCCCTCCATTTCTGTTTTTTTTTTTTTTTTTAACAGTTTAAGCAGGATTGTTGTTGGTTCTTTCCAGAGTGATTATTAGAATTCACCTGTGAAGCCATCTAGTCCTGAGATCTTAGATAGGAGGATTTTGATGATTGATTCTATCTCTTTACTTGTGATTGATCTGTTGAGTTTATTAATTACTTCTTTCATCAGTGTAGGGTCCTTGTGTGTTTCCAGAAATTTGTTGCTTTCATCTAAGTTATCCAACATTTTGGAATACATTTTTTTCAAAACATTCTCTTATGATACTGTTCATTTCTGTGGGATCAGTGATGATATCCCCTCTCTCATTTTTATTCTATGAATTTGCATCTGCTCTCTTTTTTCTTTGTTAGTCTACCAAAGGGTTTGTCACTTTTATTAATCTTCTCAAAGAACCAACATTTGGTTTGGTTAGGTTATTTTTTTCTAGTCATTTTTAATTCTCTATTTCATTTAGTTCTACTCTAATCTTTGTTATTTCCTTCTATCTGATTTTTGGGGGGATTAGGTTGCTGTTCTTTTTTTTATTTCATTCAGGTGTGCAATTAGGTCTTGGATTTTAACTCTTCTTCTTTTTTAATGTAGGCATTTATGGCTATGAATTTCCCTCTCAGGACTGCTTTTGCTCCTTCCCATAGGTTTGGATACATTGCGTTCTCATTTTCATTTGTTTCGGTAGTTACTGATTTCTTTTGCAATTTCTTCCCTGACCCACTGCTTGTCTAAGAGTGTGATGTTTAACTTCCATATATTTCTACCTAATTTGGTCTTCTGCCTCTTACTGATTTCCAGATGCATTCCATTGTGGTCAGATAAATTATATAATTTCAATCTTTCTGAATTCATTGAGAATTTTTCTTTGACCTGGCATGTGGTCTATCCTGGAGAATGATCCATGTGCACTCAAGAATAATGTGTATCCTGCTGTATTTTTGTGTAATGTTCTGTATATATCTATTAGTTATAGACACTCTATCATATTATTCAAAGTCTCTGTTTCTTTATTGATCCTGTTTTAAGATGTTCTTTCTAAGGTGATAATGGTATATTAAAGTCCCCCACTCTAATTGTAGAGGCATCTATTTCTCCATGTAGTTTTTCCAATGTTTGTATTTTGAGGCACTCTGGTTACATGCATACATGTTTATGATTGTCCTTTCTTCTTGACAGATTACTCCTTTAATTAATATATAGTGTTCTTCTTTGTCTCTTACAACAGGTTTGCATTGAAAGTCTATTTTGTCCAATATTAGCATAGCTTCTCCCACCTTTTTTTGTTTATTGTTTGCATGTAAAATTGTTTTCCAAACATTCACTAGCACCTTCCTTGTGTTCCGGGATCTGAGCTGAGATTCTTGTAGACAGCATATAGATGATCATATTTCCTTATTCATACTGCCAATCTCTGCATCTTGATTGGATAATTTAATCCATTAACATTCAATGTTATTACTGTCAAGGTATTATTTATTACATTACCGTATTTTCTTTAGGTTTATATATGTCATATGCTGTTTTTATTTCTCTTTTTATCACTTTAATTATTCTTACCAATAATCTTCTTTCCTACACTCTCCTGTAACCCTCTCTCTTCTGTGTTTTCCTTTCAAGATGCAGAACTCTTTTTATTATTTCTTGAAGGGCAGGTTTCTTATTAACAAATACTCATGATTTCTGTTTATTTGTGAATATTTAGAGCTTTTCCTCATTTATGAATGCCAGATTTGCTGGATACAGATTTCTTGGCTGACAGATTTTATTTTTCTTTTAGCACCCTAATTATGTCATACTACTGCCTTCTTGCCTCCATGGTTTCAGATGAGAAATCAGTGTTTAATCATATTGAGCTTCCCTTTTATGTGATGGATATCTTTTCTCTTGCTACTTTCAGTATTCTCTCTTTGTCCTGAGAATTGGACAATTTGATAAGTTCATGTCTCAGGGTAGGCCTTTTAGGATTTATATGGCTTGGGGTGCACTGCCCTTCCTGGACATGTATGTCCATGAACCTCGAAAAATTTGGGAAATTTTTAGCCATTATTTCCTCTATCACTCCTTCTGTCCTCTTTTCCCTTCTCTTCTCCCTTTGGGGTGCCTTTAATGTGTATGTGTGTGTATTTCATGTTGTCATTTAAATCATTGTGTCCTTGCTGGATTTTTTCTATCTTTTTATCTATTTGTTCTACTATCTGTCTGATTTCAGATGTATTGTCTTTGACACCACTGATTCTTTCCTCTGCTTTTTCAAATCTGCTGTTATGTGTTTCCAGCATATTTTTTATTTCTTACATTGTGTCACTCTTCATCATCAGATCCATTATCTTTTTACGTATGTTTAGAATTTCTTCAGTATGCTCCCCCAGTATCTTCTTAATATCCTTAATCTCTTCCTTCACTTCATTAAATTGATTCATGATATTTGTTTGAACATCCCGGATTAGTTGTTTCATGTTCTGCATGTTCTCCTGTTTTGCAGTTTGTTCATTAGATTGGTCTATGTCCTCCTGTTTCTAAGTATGGCTTGTAATATTTCGTTCTTATTTAGGCATCTGTTTATTTTGATGGACTTATTCAGTTGGTTAGCTCCTCTTTCTACTCTATCTTTTTTTTTGGCATGTATGATAAGGTTCCTTTTGGACATTTGTATCCTCTTAGTCTATATGTTTGTAGTTTTCTACATTCCCTTGAATAAAAATTAGGAACAAAGAAAAGGAAAGAGAGAAGATAAGTGGGATAATAATAATAATAATAATAATAATAATAATAAAGGTAGAAAAGGCTTTAATAGCTAGGAAAATAAGTAGAATGAGTAAAATACTATCATTAAAAATACAAAGGAATAAGAATAAAAAATATGGAAAAAATGAAAAAAGAATAAATAGAACAGATTAAAAGTCCAGAAAAATGTGAAGAAAAGAAAAAATGAAAGAAGAAATGAAGACATAACCAGAAGAGGTGGAATGAAAGAAAAGCAAAGAATCAACCTAGCAAAAACAGGCTTTCCTCTTAGGTCCCTAGGGACTGTTTCTGGCTGCTGGTGCTCATCAATCAATCATGCTGCAGTCTGTCCTACACAAATGAGGTACCAGGTTTTAGCAAATAAAATAAAGAATAAATTAAAAGATAAAAAATAAAAAGTAGATCATAAAACTTAAAAAAAAAAATCTGTCTATACATTCCCTGTCATAAGATGTCAGCTGGATTCCTGATTACCCAGTGGATTCCCCTCTATATCCCTTGTCTTATGAGGTCCCAGGACAGGGACCTCCTATATGCAAAGCAGGAGTTCCTACATTGAGTTATACCCACTTCACAGTATAATTAGGCTTCTGGAAGCTTATAAGGCTCTTCCCATCCCTGTTCTCTCTAGGAGAGTTGGGTTTTTTAAAGTTTGGAGGAGCCATGTTGATTAGGCCCCTGTCTCTGCCCCCTCTCTGACCTAGTTCCTCTGTCTCTGAGGGCAGCTGGATGTGACAGCCTGCCTGATCAGATTCCCTTCCCCTCTCCCTAGTGCCATTCAGTGCTGGCTGGGATCTCATTTGAGAGTCAAAGGGGCTCAGCTGGCCAAACTCTCTGAAAAGAAACCACTCTCCACTCTCTGCCAGACCTGTCTTCCTTCCAGGGAATGCTCTTTCCCATTCAGATGGCTGCAGTAATCCAGTGGTTTTTCTGAGGTTATTTCCCTTGAGCATGGGATATATGTGCCATTCCCAGCCACAGGGGTGAGTAACTTACACTTTTCCTTTGGCCTCTTTGTTGCTCTGTCCCTCTCCATCCTGGATGATGTGCAGCACTCGCCTGCAGACTCCCAAAGCAGCTCCCTTGTGTAGCTTTTTGCCCTTACCCTATTGTTTATGTGAGAGAGTTGAGCTCTGCCTACCTACTTCGATGCCATTTTCCCAGAAGTCCCCCAGTACTCAGTATTTTAAACCCCTAGCCTCTGGGTCCATAAAACTGTAGGACTAGTTAAGTAAAATATCCTGTCTAGGAATCCTTAATTACCCTATAAGCAACTGAAAACAAATTTAAGGTATAAAGACATTGTATGAATGCTATTTACCAAATATTTCTCTGATGATTAGAAGTAGGAGGTAGTCTGATATACATTACTTTGCTTTTACCATTATGAACTAATTTCTCTTATTTGCTGTTAAAATACTTCCATTAAATGATTGTTGTAAGTTCCTAACAATTGCTTTGTAAATGAATCAAAGACTTTCACAACCATAATAAATAATTGCTGGCTTTTCTCTGCAATAAATGTATGTTTATATTTAAAAATAAAAACTACAGGAGCCTTTTGTCAGTTGCCCCATCTGCAGTGAGTTTATACCCATGTCTGTGCTGATCCACCTGTCTTCCAGTGGCACCATTCCATAGAATAATGGAATAGCATCAAATCTGAGACTTTACTCGAATTACCCACTTGTTTATACTATCACAGTGACTAAATCTCCACTGTTTATATCCATTTTTGCTTTGACTGTTTAAACTGGTTACATTTTTTTAAACAGTAGTGAAATATATATCTGAATATAATTAAAAGGGGAAATATTAGATTGTATACACAGTAATAGAATACATTTTTAAAATAATCCATGGAATTATGGCACACCAACAGTGACCTCTAATTTAAACTATGGACTTTAATTAACAGTACAATATTAAAAATGTGTTATCATTAATTTTAACAAAGTTCCACACAAATGCAAGGTATTGGTTGTGGGGTGGTATATAAGAATGCTTTTATGCATTTTTGCATGATTTTATGCATGATTTTCTCCTAAAACTACAACTTCTTTAATAAAAAAATGATTAAAAAAAAACTGAGATTATGGTATTTTGGGTCAGGGTGGTAGCAGAGGAGATGTTGAGAAATAGTCACACCCCAAATATTTTCTATACATAGAATCAATTTGATATGCTGGTGGACTCTATTTGAGGTATGTGACATGTAGAAAATTCCAGGATGACTCTTATATATTGTTTGAACAAGTAGGAGGATGGTTTTCCATTACCTGAGAGATTATATGGTCATTATTGCAAGTATTTACCTTAGATTTATCTTGTGGAGATAACTCTGCTAATTATATATCTAAAGCCCTTTGAATATTGTTTGGCATACAGTACAGGCTAAGTAAATATATTCTATTTTTTCCCATTATTAAATAACAATTATCATTTGCAAATAAAATTACTGTTCATATTTTGTCATGCTCTGTTCCATTATTTTCATTAACCTTATTTAAGTAGTTCAATTTCTGTAATACAAAGAATTCATCATACCACCATGAAAAAAAGGATTTTGTCTTAAGCTATTTCAATCTACATTTTACATAAAATATGATGTGCAATGATATAAATAGGGAAAATATAGAGACAATGCAAATAGTCTAGTGTTTCCACATTTCCAAAAGGTTATATTACATTAATTTAATAACATCATTAATGTTTTCTAGTATATCTTATAAGAGCATAGGGTAGTCAGAATTCAATTCAAATGTAAGCATTTCCTGAAATGCTTATATGGAGGATATGTTGACCATCATTGCCAACACAAAAACAGGATACGTTTTCAAAATCATAGAAATATACATATATGAAAACAAGGCCCACCTAAAGACCAGAAAAAGTAAAGAGCTTAAATATAAGAACAGATTCGGTACATGTACAAGATAAGGTATTAGTCAAAAATTATATTGTTAAAAATAAATGCTTAACAAAAACATCTCTAATTGCAAACAAAACAAAGAGGGATTGCAATAAATATAGATTCCAGGCGACATTGAGTTCAGAGCAAAATTAAGATATAAAAGATATAATATAGTCACTTATATGGGTATTATATATGATAGGTTAAAATATTCATGTAAATTCAGGATGTAGAGGAAAATAATGAGCATTCAAAATATTTTCCATATTTTCTTCAATGTTCACATACACTTTTTTTTGAGGTAATGGGACTGGATATTGAACCCGGAAAGCCAGTGCACAACCACTGAACCACATTGGGTCATTCACATACACTTATTTTTACAACTTAATTCTATCAAAATTTTTACTTTTCTCAAAGAACAGATATTGAAGTAATATTTTTAATTTTTGTCAGTTGTTTATTTTCTTATTTTTATTTTTTTAATATATATTTTAAAAGATGCTTAGATTATATAAATGTTACAGACACAAAACTTGCAAACTCTATTCTGTCTTAAAGGTCAGGGTTTTTACAGCTTCCCTTTCGAACAACACTTCAAGGGTTCCAGCATTAATAGGGCTCTAATACTATATCCATATAGAATCCTCAATTCCATAGTTGTCTCTTAGTTCAAATCACTTTATTACTTAGACCAGGCACATGAACATGAGTGAGTGCAAGAAGAGGAATTTAAAAAGAATGCTGATCTAACCCAAAAGACTCAATATTTTCTTCCAAGGTTGAAGGATCTATTACCCTGAAATTATGTAAAAAGCATGGGCATCAGTTTAGCTACCGATGTATAAGGCGTGGCCTTATATAATGCCATACATTGTTTTTACCTCTAACCATCATAATAATTTTGCAAAACATTTTGACAATATAGAAAGCCTTTTCAAGAAGAATACATGAGTTACACAAATATAGAATAGAGAATGAAAGACTATGACACAGAGATATATAGCTGACTGCCACATGTAAACAGCAAAATATAACTAGACAGGAGAACTCTAGATATTTTGCAAGGAAAGATTCAAACCTAAAAACATACATCAAAAATTTAAATGAAACTTCTTTCAATTTTTGTTTTTATGTGTTTTTTAATCACACATAATGCTGGTTGGGAACTCTAAACATCTGTTGAATCTTCTGCCTAGAGCAGTGTTAATCTCTCTGAAGACTATAGATGAGGAGTTTATGAACAAGGGCACCATGGTGTAGAACATGCCTGTGAGCAGATTGCTAAGAGATGCTTTATCTGCAATGGGACCTAAGACAGCAATAATTCCAGAAATTGTAAATATAAGTACAATTGCCAACTGTGAAGTGCAGGTGGATGAGGCTTTATTACAGGTTTCCATGGAGTCCATGCTAAGCACCATTGAAAATGTATTAATGTATGATATAAACAGTAAAGCAGAGCATATTAAGCCCATGCATACACTTATAGCTAGGACCATAAACTCAGGAAATCAAACATCTGAAGATGAAATCCTCAAAATTTGAGGAACACCACAGAAATATTGAAAGATTACATTCAACCCTGTGAAGAGAAGCCTGAATAAGTTTCCTGTGTGGGTGGCAGAATTGACCAACCCACTTGCCCAGGAGCCACAAGCTGCCTGTATGCAGACATGGTGTGATTTTGAGCCCATAGTACAGAGGGTGGCAAATGGCAACATAGCAATCATAGGATATCACCACAAGGAAGGCTAAGTCTGTGATTCCAAAGAGGATAAACAGGAAAATTCAAGGAGCACATGCTGTGATAGAAAATGATTTATTACCTGACAGAGAATTCACAACCGCTTTGGGAACAGTAACTGAAATGGAGCAAAGATCTATCAGAGATAAATTGCCTATAAAGAAATACATTGGAGAGCGTAGTCATGGGTCTGTCACTATGACAATAATAGAAGGTTCCCAGTCAATGCTCCCAGATAAATCACTAAGAATAGCAGACCTTGCATAACTTGCAGCTCCCGGGAGCTTGAGATATCCATGAGGACGAGTTACATGCTGCCATCTCCCTGGGAAGCAAAGTACAAAATTTTCAGATAACACAAAAACAAAATAAAGTAAGTCCATAATATCACCAAATAATATGCAAACTTTCACATCAAGGAAAGGCATATAGCCTGGAAATCAAGATACAGGAAATCAACAAATGGCAGTCTTCATCTTTGAGGAACAGATGTGGCTCAGGTCTTTGGACACTTGCCTCTCAAGTGGGAGGTCCTGGGTTCAGTTCTCGATGCCTCCTGGAGAAGACAAGCAAACAATGAGCAGACAAACCAGAGAATCACCTGGTGGAGGGCTGATAAATAAAGGGAAAAAATGTGAATATTCTCACTGACCTGATTTTGTGATAATCAGGGTAGCCTAAACATTTACTATATTAGAAACCATGCATGTGTCCTCAGACCTAGTTTTTCTCCCTAGGTCTAGTTTTCAGAATGCTGGTGTTAAACTAAGCCTGATTTATTATATGACCATCCTATCCTGTATGGGAAAAGAGTGTAACTTTGGGTATCTTTGGTCAAACTTAAGAGATATAGCAGGGGGATAGATGTGTTTCGGGTGGTTGGGGGTCCGTCCCCCATATGGAGGGAACTGGGTTTGATCCGCGGGACCTTCTGGTAAAAATTTAAAAAAAGAAATATATGGAAGACACGTGGGTCACCAGGATCCATGCGCGGGTGCACCACCAGGCCGCATGAGCAAGTACTCTGCAAAGCCCCATGCGCAGGTGCACCACCAGACCATATCCGTGGGTGTGCCATCAGGCCCCACATGTGGGTGCACCACCAGGCCCTGCAAGCCACACAGCAAGATGATGACCTAACAGGAGAGTGACACAGGGGAGGGTCAAGATGGGATGCACTGAAAAACCAGGAACTAGGTGGCACAGACGGTAGGATGCCTCTCTTCCACATTGGAGATTCTGAGGATCGAATCCCAGTGAAGACAGGAGGAGAATGATGAGAAGAGAGGGCAGGAAATGGACACAGAGAGTTGTCCAGCGAATGGACACAGAAAGAGCAAAAATGGGGTCGGGGGCATAAAAATGGATAAAAGCAAATAAATAAATAAATAAATCCTTAAAAAATGTAGACGGAAAGAGGATCTGGACTATAGCTAATGGTAATACTTTGATGATGCTCTTTCATGATTTGTTAACAAATGTTTCACAACAATGCAGGGCGTTTTGGGGGGGTGATGTGTGGGAGCCCTGTATGATGTTATGTGTGTTTGTTTTGTAAGTTCACCATGTTTACTGAACACTTATAGTTTACGTATGTTCATATATGAAGGATATACTTCAATAAATTGTTTTTTTTAAAAATCAACCAATGCACATATTGCTATTTTCATCTTGGACCTGTATTCTTCAGCATTCACAGGATAAAATAATCTAGGCAAATACATGTTTCAGTGTGAGATCAAGGTTCAGTAACCTTTCAATAATTCAGCCACATTTCCAATATTTATTTCAATACATTTTAGAATTCTGCCTGAACACATGCAGTTATTTTCTCATTTTCTATAATATCAAATGATAAGTCAGACATGTTCTCTAAGAAAGCTTCTATATCTGCCAATGTGTTTGAACACTGCACAGCAGGTAATGATTCTCTTCATGTACCAGGGAACTAAGATGACTTCTGATATCTTCCCATCTATGGCAGAAAGACCTAAAAAATTTTTCTGTAATAAAGTTAATGAATAGTTCCGAGGATCTTCTGAGAATGGTTTTATTCCAAATGAGACCACATATAATTTCTCAACTTTCTTTAATTTTACTTGCTTAATAAGAAATGCAGATGAGTCTTTTCTTTCCTCCTCTATAACAATTTCCATGTCAATTATATCTGATTAAGAATCTAATAATTCCATTTTCTTCCCAGCAGTGTGAATCCAGAGTTCCTTTGCTATTATTGTAGTTAACGTCCTTTCCTGCACACAGTATCTGAGAAAAGCATCTACCTGCCATTACTCCTCCACAAAGCATTCTCTCACCATCAGGCATGAATTGCTATATTTAATGAAGGGTTAACATACTGCCTGGTTCTCCCACATATATATTTTTCTAAGTTGCAGTAATCTCTTCATTCATAAATAATTGTGCTACCTTTAACTTACTTAATTGTACATTCCTGAATCATTTAATGATCTCAATTCTTATTATTATTTTAATGATAAAAGTAGTTATTAGAAAGTGGATTTTTAGCATTATTTAATTTTCATTTGTGGGAAACCTACAATTAAAGACTATAAATGTAAAAATATAGAATTTTTGTTTTATTACTATTTTATTTATAT
>JAKSZT010054124.1:0-19507 GCA_026826555.1 Tolypeutes matacus
AGCAGACACAAGGGACAAAGAAAAAGAGTAAGAGTATGAGAAAAAAGAAACATTTTCTTTATCTGCTGATAATATATTGAGTAGAGGGAGATTAAAGGAGAATAAATAATTGTTCAATTTGAAGAACTTATATAAGAATGATGGATTCAAATTCATTAAATAAATTAAATTGTATTTCCTTATATCAAATATTTAACAACATAATTTCCAAATTATTTACCTTATCATCAATATATAAAGTATCTCACCATGGACCATAATGTAGTGTTAATAATCTGATCATGATCTTTCATAATCTGTAACAAATGTTCCACCATAATGTAAGGTGTTGGTGGAGGGGTGATTAGATCCATATGAATTAGGAGCTATATCTTCATCAGATATTGCAAGGCTCAGTATAATTCATATCACATTTCCCTAAATTGATACATAGTTTCAATGTGGTCTCACTCAAAATGTGAAAAAAAGGCACTTTGTAGAAGCTGATTCTAAAATATGAATAAAATTGCAAAAGGAAAAAAATATATAAAGTGCTCTTGAGAGCATAAAAATGTCATTTATTTTGCTCTACCAGGTAACAAGGCCTTATAATTGTTTGCATGCCATTATTAATCTATGCCTAGGAGTAACTAGGAGGGTATGGTATTGGCCCACTGGAATGGCTGAAAGAACAAAGGACCTGAAGAGAGAGCTCAGAAACAGTACCACACCATGGACACAATGAAGCATAAAAGTATATTGTTGATCAGCAAAGAAGATGGACTCTATTAATTATGCAGGACAATTGGTCATCCATTTGGACAAAAAAACAAACAAACAAACATATTTCAACCCCTAGATTTCAACCCCTACCTCATGCCATTCAAAAAATCAATTCCATTACCACAATGCTTTGATTACTGTGGCTTTGTAGTAAGTTCAGAAATGGGGAAGTGTGAGATCTCTAGCCTTCTACTTTTGCAATATTGATTTGTGTCTTCAGGCCCCCCTGAAATTACACATGAATTTGAGGATTGTCTTTCCAATTTTTTTTTTTTCAAAAAAGGCTGCTGGGATTTTGATAGGTATATTGCATTCTATGTATACTACTTTGGATAGTATTGACATCTTAATAATATTAAGATGGATGAATTTTGAAGGTATTATGTTGAGTGAAATAAGCCAGACACAAAATGACAATTATTGTATGATCTTCCATATATGATATACCTAGAAGTAAATATCTAGAAACAGAGACTAGTTTATAAATACCTGAGGCAATGTTGGGGTGTGTGGGGAAAGTGAGTTATTGCTTAGTGGGTACAGTTTCTTTTTGAGATAATAAAAAAGTTGGAGTAATGGATATTGGTGATTGTAGCAAATATTGTGAATGTAGTTAATACAATTGAATTTTACACTTCAGCTTGGTAAAAATGGGAACTTCTGGATTGAATATATGTTAGTAAAATAAAAAAGTTAAAAAAAAGAAACTCTAAGACCAAATGTTAATTCTGGACTAAAGTTAAGTAATTTGGAGTAAAAGAACAGAAAAAGTAAAATTATATGATATAAAGTAAAAATAAACTCAATTCAGGTGGATTAAAGAACTATGTATGAAAGGCAAGACTAAACATCTCCCACAGTGTGGCCCACCAACCTCAATGAACTTACACATCCTGGAGCCTTGCCACCAACCATAGACATGGGAATCCCAGTGGGTTCCGTGTAATATTTTAGGTAATCTAAGCACCTCTTAAAATATATGTATATATATATATATAAATAACATTTTTGTAAGCAAATACACATATATGCATATATATTTATATATCATTTTACAAATGTTTGTATGTATTGTGAGAATTTTGATTTTTACCCATAATAAAAAAAAAAACAATAAAAAAAATAAAAAAATAAAAAAAAAAAGAAAGGCAAGACTAAAAATATTAGAAGACAATATGGGAGATTATGTTATTGACTTCACAATATGGGATATTTTTAAACAACAAAATCAAAACATAAACAAGAAAAAAGTGGAGGATTCCTAGAAAACTACATTAACATCAAGAAATTTGATTTATCAAAGACTTCACAATAAAAGAGAAAAGCTAAATTCCAAACTGGAAGAATAATTCTACAAACCATTTCAATAACAATTAGTATTAAGAATTTATAAATAATTAATGCATACTAATAAAAATAAACTTGATTAAAAATTAGGAAAATATTTGTCAGCAATCCACAAAAGATGAAATCTAAATGACTACTCTGTCCACATTGGAGTGAGGAATGGCATCAAATGAGAAATTAAGCCAAATACAAACAGAATATTCAGGCATATCAACAATATAAGCAAGTTGGATCTTTAATATTAAGGAAATCCACTGAAAGGTCTTAAAGGCAAGGGTAACATGTTAGATTTTGCATTACTTGAAGAGGTCAAGAATGCACCCATTAGGAGAGGAAATATGAAATATGGAAATTTAGTCATATGATATCTGGGAGGGTTTATGCCTGCTGTCTGATTATAATTATTTATCATTTCATCTTTCACTTTTAGTGCAAGTGTACTACCTATTGAACCTCTGGGTGTGTGGAAGATAATATATTCAATTAATTTTGTTTCTATTATCCTACATCAAACAAAAAGGGAACTTTCCCTTTGCTACTATCCACTGGGACTAATTAAATTCTGTTTTGGTTGTTTTCCTCAAAGCAATATTTGAGGAAATGTGAATTTTCTCTCCAAAGGCCTCAGAAATATAAAAATTCCTCACACCCAATCTTAGTAATTAACTGTCATTTTGTTTTAAACTCTGTGAACCAAATCATAACTAAGTGGAAAGCAGACATGAGACCTACTAAGTTTATTTATCTGGATCAGGGAGAAGATGGCAACATTTGCAATCCTTAAGAACTTTAGCCATATTGTATGAACAAGGCATTTTTCAACTTTTATCAGATATGTAGTTGAAGAAATTGTAATTTCTGCTTTGAAAATAAAGAAAAGGTTGAAATTTTTAACAACTGAAGTAACTCAATGACCCAGCTCATCCAAAATCAGCCCATGCCATGCAGTAAGTTTTAATTCAGTCTTAAACCATAACTTTAGGCAATAAAACTACAAATATGTTATTTTTATCATTCTTTCAAGAGAGCACTCGTATGGATTCCCATATCATATTCTTACTCAGTTTAAAGGTTAAGACCATGAATTTTAAAACATGCATCCACTTCTTTCATTTCAGGGATAGCAGGTTTGGGAACTGAGTGTGAACAAGTTCATGTGGATGGAGGGGAGAGCCGACTATGTAAGAGTCTAAAAGTATTGTGGGATAGAAGAGCACATGCTTCTTTCCAGTGGTGGAAGGTTTGTGGTGTGTGTGTATTGTTGGATGAAGGGGATGTTCTGGGAGCTTTTAAAGAGTTAGTTTTGATTTAATTTTTAAAATTTATAACCAGTTAGGTGATTCTGGTTCCCTCCCTCAATCCACATGATTGTCCTCACATTAGGGACTTTGACACCTGTTCTCTACTCAGTGTTGCCAAAAGACCCACTAATGACCTCTGGAAGAAAAGAGAATTTTTCAGTGATTCCTTGGTGAACTATACTAAAAAGAAAAACTTTTAAAATGGAGTAAATTCATTTTTTGTTGACATCCAATATTTTCATTTCCATTTGGCTGCATCTGTCCCTCTAATAACATCAGGCTATCTAGGCAATCAGTGTGAACAAACCACAGTTAGAGGAAAAACATTTTTCAGTTGAGAACCACTCAGTTGGCTCCTATTTGTTTCTTTTTACCTTTTTATTGTTGACCTGACCTCGATGGAAAAAAAGGGCACATTCCTCAGTTCTCTTTGAGAAACACATCTAAGGTGGGTTTTAATTGTATAATGTAGACAAGTAATAAAACTTTTTAAAAGACAACTAACTCATCAATACTTTTGCAATTGTTCAGGCAAGAGTGATCATTAAGGTGTCAATTTTAGAGATAATTCTTGAAAATAAGCTTACAGTGAGAAAAACCATATCAGTGGTTTCCTGGAGTGGAGAGTGGCACAGGAAGAGATAGTGCGCAAAAGGATATGAAGATGATTTTGGGTGTGATGGAAATGTTCTGTGTCCTGATTAGAGTGGTGGTTTTATTGGCATATACAACTATCAAATCTCCTTGAATTGCACACTTTAAATTGATAACATTTCTTGTTATAAATTATTGCTACATAAACTGATAGAGAGAAAATCCACTTGAGAGTTTTGCTGAACCAACTATAGAAGTCTGTAGCTAAACTCCAATACCATTTTACTAGACTAAAACAAAATCAAACTAACAAAACTAAACCCTAAAGTAAATCAAACTAAATTGAATTAAAACATTTGATGAAATGGGAGCTAATTAGGAAAGATTTATGATAGAAATTTCTTAATATATTTAAGCATCTTGGATGCATGCTCAATATTGCAATTTATCTCATAATTGAAGGTTAATTCTGAATACCAGAGCATAAAGCACAAAGTTTAGACTGGGTTTAAATAAGCAAGTCTTATTTTCTACCTAATCTACACCCATATCATAAACATAAAATGAATGATTTTGATTCTCTGTCTTTTCCTATGTGGTTCTCTTTAGAAAATGCTATTCTGGCAGAATGCTTCTCGTATCCAATCTCAAATATGCCTTATATACAAGCTTTATATAAAAACACAAAGCAGGACAAATCTCTCTCTCCCTGATATAATCCACTATTACTAAGCTTTATCCCTTCTGATATTATCACATCAGATTCCAGGGAGTATTTTACTAAACTGTGTTCTCCATTTGCTTGGAAAACTTTTGAATTCAAGAACTCTATCTTATAAAATATTTTACCCTAGGAGCTATCACTATGCCAATTGCATCCGATTTTAATAAATACATCCTTTTTTTCCCAGAAAGATTGTGTTTAATAGTTCAAGAATAAGGCATCTTTTCCAGATAGCAAAAACCATTTTACCTTCATTTTAACAAAACTGAAGAGGATAATTATTTGCAATGCTATATTTTAAAACAGAATGAACAAATAATATGCTTCATATTCATGTTATCTCCAAATTTGTGTGTTCCTCTATTCTTTTACTACTCTTCAACCTGATTTCTTCATTGTTGTTATCATCCCCACTTTTCCTTTTGCATTTTGATTGCATATCTTCCATACATCTTTTTTATTAGAAATGTTGTGAGCTTATAAAACAATCATCCATACAATGCAGGATTCCCATACATCAGCCCACCACTAACACCTTGCTTTGTTGTGGAACATTTGTTACACATAATGAAAGAACATCAAGATATTATTACTAACTATAGACCATATCTTATATTTAGTGTATTTTTTCCATTAACCACCCTATTATCAATACCATGTACTAGTATTGTACATTTGTTATAGTTAATGAGAAAACATTCTCATATTTGTACTGTCAACCACAGTCAATCATCCACCATAGGGTTCACTATACTATACAGTCTTCTGCCTTGTACAATCCATCCAAAGTGTACAATCAGTGGCTCTCACTTTCATCATAGTGTTGTGCTTTCATCACATCAGTCAATTTAAGAATATTTTGATTATTCCAAAAGAAAAATTCCATACTCCTTTATACCCCCTTTTTGTTGACCCTAAGCCTTGATATATTGTAATATTCTTGCATCCATTGCAGAGAAGGTAATCTCTTCCATACATCTTTGAAGGCAGGATATATTTACTGAGAATATGCCATGTATAAAACACTATACTATGTCATTAAGATTCATGTTTAGAAAGATAGTATTCACATACATATGAATGATTTTCATCTAATTGTCACAAATTCTGTTGCTTTAGACATATCATTTTGAGCAGTCACATTCAATATATTTATATCTAATCCTTTCCACTCTGCTTTCTCCATAGGAAGAAAGGGAATAACCACAAATGATCTAAACAGAACTGAAGTTACTGAATTTCTTCTCATGCATTTTCAGACTCCTGGGAAGTTCAAACTTTACATACTGCTCTATTTTTGCTGGTTTACCTGGCAGCTCTCACCAGAAATCTCCTAATGATCATGCTTACCACTCTGGATGGCCACCTTCAAACCCCAATATATTTCTTTTTGAAAAATTTATCATTTTTAGATTTTTGCTATACCTCTGTTACATTCCCAGATCTGTCGTTAATTCCTTAACCCACAATACCTCCATTTCTTTTTTGAGGTGTGTTCTGCAAGTCTTTTGCATTGTGCTTATCTCCACTGAGATAGCAATCCTTACTGTGATATCCTATGACCACCATGTGGCTATCTGCCAACCCTTGCACTATGCAGTTATCATGAACCAAGGTGCCTGTGTGAGGATGATGGCCACTTCATGGCTCAGTGGTATGATCTATGGGTCATGCATGTGGCTGCAACATTCTCAATACCCTTTTGTGGGTCCAAGAGTCCATCAATATTTCTGTTATATCCCCCAGCTCCTAAGCCTCTTAGATTCCAAAATAATTATCATTGAAATTGGAGTCATAGTGTTTATTAAAAGTCTTGTAATAGTCTGTTTTCTTTCAATTACTCTTTCCTATGTGTATATTTTTCTACCATCATGAGGATTCCATCCAAGCAGAGTAGATAGAACACATTTTCTACTTGCCTCCAACATCTTGTGGTTGTAACACTCGTTATGATATCTGGCAGCATTGCCTATGTCAAGCCAAGATCAGATTCCCCCGCAATGTTGGATCTTCTCCTATCTGTGCTCTACACAGTGGGGACCCCAACCCTGAATCCTGTCATCTATATTATAAGGAACAAGGGTGTGAATGCAGCCCTGGGAAGGCAGTGTCATCGGCTTAACAGGGAATGTGATAAGGGGCCAGAACTACTGAACTGTTTTCCTAAATAGGCAACTTGTTCTGCTCTACTCCATTGAAGGCCCCCAAGGCAGCCTTTGCTTCTTTCTCCATTGTCTTAGTGAGAGCTGAGCCTTATCTACCTAACCTGATGGCCATGTTCCCAAAATTCTATAAAGTTTTAAAAGTACTTAGTATCAAATAGTATACTGATGCAAACTACACTTAGGTTCTTTATCTGTTAAAGTGACGTTTCTTAAATAATTATTCTGTTTTAATATGATGCTATAATGAGATTCACCCTGTCTAATCAGTAAACAAATGGGAAAGTCTGTTTTCAAAACAGCTTCTTGTACTTTATGTTAACGTTATTGTGTCCTTGGGTAAGAAAGAAACATCTTCTCACTTTGTACAGAACATAATGTTCAAACCTGACAACTTTTAACACTTTACTTTCTCAACTTCAAACACAGAGGGGCTCCTGAGAGCTCTGGAGACACCCAGGTCCTATATAAGGGGGTATAGCCCCAGAGACTGATGCCTTATAAGTGGGCTCTATTTTGGAATCTGTGCTCCTGAGAGTGACAGAATTGGACTCAAATAAGTCCTCCCTGCACATGGTTCATCAGTCCCTTCTATTCAAACCTATATGTGATGCAGAAGTTTTTAGGTATACTTCCACAGACTGGAGCCTCTGGCCTACCTATGTGCCAGGTGTGCATGGAATCTCGGTGGAGCTGCAACTCCTACCCTACAGCTCAATGGACTCATCCAAGTCACCTGGCGAGGAGACAACGATGGGCAATGGCCATCCCAGGGAATGGAGAGGGCCTGCATCTGCAGGAAGGATCATCCCACCCACCATATCCATGGGATATAAGCCCTCTCTCACTTGGAGGTGGAGTGGACATCACCATCCCAGTCCCCTCAGGATTGGGGGAAGAACTATGGGATAGAGTGGACTTGATGGTATTCTATTGTACACATATAGTGATTCTAGCAATGGAAGAAATTATAACAATGAGGTGGAGCCAGTGGCACTTGACACTTTTGGGGCAGGGAGGGGACGAGTAGTTGAAATACAGGGGCTTCTTTGGGATTTGGAGGTTGTCCTGTGTACCGTTGTGGCAATGGATGTAGGCCATTTTAAATCAGCACACACCACTCAGAACTGTGTGGGAGAGAGTGTGATCTACGATGTGAACTGTGGTCTATGGTTGGTGGCAAGGCCCCAGAATGTGTAAGTCCATTGAGGGTGGCGAGCCACACTTGTGGGAGATGTTTGTGTGGGATGTGGTGGGAGGTGTGGGAGGTGGGGAACATGGGAATCCCTGTAGGTTCTGTATAATATTAAGGTAATCTAACACCTCTTTAAATATATATATATATACACACACACACATATATATATAAATAACATTTTTGTAAGCAAATGCACATACATGCATATATATTTATGTATCATTTTACAAATATTGGTATGTATTGTGAAAATTTTTATTTTTACCCACAATAAAAATAAATTAATTTTTTTAAAAAAAGAGCAAAGGCTCATAATCATAGTCGTCAATATCAAGGGCCCATCAATGGAGCATCCTTCCTCCCTAGTCATTGCCCCTGTACTCAGGGGATTGTTGCTTTTCCGTTAGAGAATGTGATAGATCTCCCCACGATGGGGATTGTCTGAATCTCTACCCAGTGTGACAATGTGCCATGAACATTCAAACACATTTATATAATTTATGTGTATGTCCAGGTGAAATGACATCAGTTATGTCAAAAGCATATAAAACAGATAGGGTTAAACCTAACAAATTGTCCATAAATATCTCAGTGCCTTCACCAAAGTAAATCTTAAAGTGAAATATCAAAAATATATAATCCCCTTCTCAATCAGAAACAGAGTGGGCATTACCATCCCAAATACTCAAAATTGAGGAATGAAAAAACATAGTGGGCATTCAACTATGGACTAAAGTAGACATTATTATTATTCTAGCAATGGAAGAACTTGTATCACTGATATGAAGGCACTGGCCACTAGATGTTCTGAGGAGAGGGGCATTTCTGGGACATTGGAATTGTCCTGCATGACATTGCAATGATGGATGCAGGCCATTATACGTTTTATCAAATTCTACAAAATTCAATGGAGCAAAGTGTAAACTATAATGTAAGATATAGGCCATGTTAGTAACAATGCTTCAATATGTGTTCATTGCGTGTAACAAAATTACCACACTAATGAAAGATGATATTAATGGGGGAAAGTCTGGGAGGGGGAGGGGATGGGACATAAGAGAATCTCCTATATTTTCCATGCAAACATTTATGTAATCAAATCTTCTTTATTTTTTTTTAATGTAAAAAAAATCTAAGAAATAATGGAGGAACTATGAAAACTTTGAAAACCTCTGGGGAGAGAAAAGGCTGTGTGATATATTTGTGTTTATGGATTGCGTGTGTGTGCAGTGGCTGAAGCTTGGAGGAGAGGAAAGCCAGATAGGTTGGGGAGGGCTTAAAATAGACTCCATGGCTTACAATCTTTCATCTTCACCATCATATTGCAATATATAATACTGAGACATTACCTTTGAATTTGTAGCAATGTCTCAAAAGACTAGGTCATGTTTTTGCAGTAGTAAGAGCTTCTCTAGTCTAAAATGCTGAGTTAAACAGGTGCAGATCAACTCTACTTTGTCACTATATCCTTTTTGCTCATAAAGTGGCCTGTGGAGGGGTATCACAAACATCACCAGGAAGCTTGTTAGAAATGAAGAATCAGAGTCCTCACTCCAGACCTACACAAGCAAATCTATATCTTAATAAGATCTGTAGGTGATGGTGAGCTCAGCCCTGCAAATTCCCAGAGGTAAGAAGTTTCTCTGAATATTCTAAAAGCAGATTGTTTTGATGGTTGTACAACTCTCTGAACAAAATTGAAAAAAAACCCACAAAAAACATTGAATTACACATTTCAAAAGAATGAAATTTATGATGTCTGAATTCTATTTCAACATAGTCATTTACAAAATTAAAGGCTCAAAATATATTCTCAAATATAAACTATCTCATGAATTGCCACACTAAGATGTAAACCTCCAATATATTGGAAAAATATTTAAATAAGAAGAAAAAGAATCACATGATGTTTCCAGAAATAGATGAATTATAGGTGATAATTAACTTGGTGAGGCTTATTGATGTCTTTAAAAATAGTTGAGACCAAATAATAAAAACTATTTCTAAAGAGACATGCCAATTAACCAAGAAATAAAAATCTTGGCAGTAAAAATATGATTAGCGTTGTAAGTAAAGACCAAGTTATACGAACTTGCTAAAATTATTGTCTTTATTAGGAGGAAATAAACTCAAAAATGAAAAAAGTTTAAAAATAAACAATAAATATGGAACAAATTAAAATATGATTAAAATGGAAGAAAGATATCTACATATTTCTCAGATATACTTTTAGATGTAATATAAATGTCAAGGTTGTTTATAACAGATACAATCAAAGCAAAAGGAAATGGGTATGTTGAGAGTAAAATTAAAGAAAATGCCATTCCAGGCTAAAACTCACCAAAAGAAAACTGATGTGGTATTTTAAAATCATGCCTCTCCCTCCAAAATGTGTAGCAAATAAAATATAAAATATCATGAACTATAACTATATCACATAACAATCAAGTCAGGGAGACAATAGAACATATATAAAATATATGCATTTTTAAAAATATCTTATATAGGAAGGAGGTTCACCTGGGGCATTCCTATAAGTCAGGAGGCATTGTCACTGTGGGTGAAGATCCACACAATAACCGAAAGAATATCCAATTCCTGTCCTGGGGTGTTCTGCCACATTCTCTAATGTGACAGCAAGAATCCCTTGAGTACAGGGGTAGTGACTACTGAAGGAAGATGAACCATTGATGGGCACTTGATATTGATCACTGTACTTATGAACCTTCCCTTTTGAAATTAAAACTTAGCCTAGTATTGTAGGTTGCCTAAGATTTATTTCCTGGGAGCTTCCTTGCTGTTTAGATGTGTCCTAATTTCTAAGACAAACTCAGCATATAAATGCATTGCCTTCCCCACAGTGTGAGATATGACTCCTGGGGATAAGCTTCCCTGACAATGAGGCATTACTACCAAGCACCAACTAGGAATGCAACTGGAAAAAGACCTTGACCAAAAGGGGGAAATTGTAAAGGCAAGTCTCTTATATGGCTAAGAGACTTCAAAGTGAGTCGGGAGTTCATTCCAGAGGTTATGCTTATGCACATCTCAGCAGGATCTCTTTGACTACAACAGTGAATATTGCCTCAAATAGCAGGGCTCCTGAGGGCTCTGGAGACAGCCAGACTCTATAAGCAGGTCTGAGAGCTCAGGAATTTGGCACCCTGTCAGTGGTCTCTACTTTGGAATTTATGCTTCCCAGTATGACAGAGTTGAACTCAGTTGTGGTTCCCTACACATGGCTCTTCTGCCCCTTCTATTTGAACCTATTGTTAGAACTAGAGTTGATAGGTGTATGTCCAAGAGACTTAAATATTTGTGCTTTCCATATGCCAGTTCGGCCCTGAATTTTAACAGAGTTACAACACCCACTCTCCAGTTCATTGGGCACACTTAGGACAACTAACAAGGAGATGATGATGGACATCAATCATCCCAAATACAGAGAGAGATTACAACTGCAGGGAAGATAGTCTACTCCATGGGATCTAAGCTCTTCTCAATTAGAAGTAGAGATTCACCATCCAAGAATCCCCAGGATTGGGTAATAAACAATGGACTAAAATGGACCTACTGTTATTCTACTATAGACATTGTGATTCTAGCAATGGAAGAACTTTTATCATTGATGTGGAGGCAGTGGCCACTGGAGATTCTGAGGGCAGGGAGAGGAGAAAATAGGTGTAATATGGGGGCATTTTCAAGTCATTGGAATTGTCCTCAATGATGGTGCAATGACAGATACAGGTCATTACATATCTTATCATAACTTCCAAAATTCTGTGAGAGAGAGAGTTTAAACTGTAATGTAAACTTTAATTCACATTTAGTGGCAATGCTTCAATATGTGTTCATCAACTGTAACAAATGTTCCACAATAATGTTAATATGGGAAAATGTGGGATGGGCAGGGATTGGGGCATATGGGAATCTCCTACATTTTTTATGTAACATTTATGTATTCTAAGTACCTTTAAAAATTTTTTTGTTATTTTTAAAAATAAAGTAAAATAATAAAAATATCATATTCATATTTCTCTCCACATAGAAATATCTCCAAATAAATATATATCTATATTTATCTGAACCACAGTATTACTATATTTCTATATATTATATTTGTTCCAAATCTATACATCTCTCTATATAATTTATCTTCATTTTTTTTTTTTGATTTGGGGGATTTATTTGAATATTCTGGATATGAATTTTTTGTCAAATATATATCCATATATATATATATTTCAAAAGTTGTCACCTACCATATGGCTTATTTTTTGACTATTGTATTGTGGCCTTTTGATAATGACAAGATTTTCACTTTAGTATAGTCCAATTTATAAACATTTTCCTACACAGTACTTGAAATCATGTGTATTCCCTAGAAATGGTTCTTCAAAGGTAGGACTCTAGGATTAATTCAATTGTTTCTTTGGCCTGAAAGACAATGTTGAGTTCTTGCTAAAGAGAAAAGGGAAGCTAGTGATCCATCATTGACTTTGAATTACCTGCTTGAGGAAAGTGCCCTGGGGACTAAGAAGCTGCCTCATTTGACTGATATGTTAATATTGATGAGCAATTAGATTGTGAGTTGTTACAGTTCCTTCTGACTGATAGAATGCCAAATTCAGGGATTTAACTTTCAGTCCAATAGTATTATGTAATTCAGAGCCCAGAATAAGACAGGGATTATTCAGGAAAATATAAAACACGGTAATCATTTCAACAGCAAGAAGATAATGCAGGGATATGGCTCAGCAAGTTTTGGAGGACTTAAAATCAAAGAAATATCAACTTCAGGGAGCAACTACCAAGCCCCAGGCCTGGAAGAACAGAAATATAAGATTAGAATCATCAAAACTAAAGGGAATATTTTGTGCTTCAATGGAAAACTATGTAATAGTTTATATCACATCTTTCCTCACTGTCTAATTCTAGCCTTTCAATACCTTTGAACTCTATAAATTATAGATAAATGCTAGCAAGGCAAAAACAAAAAATTGGCTATATGCCTGCAAGTTCTATTAAGTGAAGATAATAATGACTTTCTTCCCCTTCTCTGAAAGATGACGATTTGGCCACATTTTCAAATTCATTTCAATATTATTGATTAATGAACATTTGAGATCTATTGATTCACCTCTGAACTCTTGCCAAAAAGGTTTATGAAATTTTTAAAGTCATTCAGAATAGAGCAGTCATAGATAAAATAGAGGCATCTGAAGGGGAAATAAGTGTTGTTTTATGGGAATAATGGACTTAAATCCCTGCAGACTTCTCTGAGACTTTTAATATTACTAAAATGATCAGGAAAGTAGACAAATAAAAGAAAACAAAGAAGCAGTTATCCATTAAAACTTTTAGGGTTGATGAAAATGTTCTATATGCACTATCCAATATGTTAGCTATTAGACAAGTTTCATTATTGAACACTTGAATTATAACTTGTCTGGGAGAATAAATGAATTATTAATTTTATTTAATTTGCTGCTATATTAGACAGTAAAGCTAGAGAGTGCCATTTCTAAATACTATAAATAATATTAAAATTCTGGAAACTTTTTCAAGGACAAATTGTAGCTTATGGTAATGATTAACATAAACTCAAATAATACAATAACTGGTGAAAGTGTTTCTATCTTCAATATCAACCATGCTGCCTTGTGGATCTGACCTTTGGTTTGGAGAAAGTGGACAAATATGATGACATCAAGAAGGTGGTGAAGCAGGCATCAGATGGCTCCTTGAATGGCATCCTGGCCTTCACTGAAGACTAGGTTGTGTCCTGAGACTAACAGTGACATGCATTCTTCCAATTTTGATGCTGTGGCTGGCATTTCCCTCAGCAAACATTTTGTCAACCTCATTTCCTGGTACAACAATGAATAAGGCTATAGCAACAGGGTGGTGGCCCTTATGGTCCACATGACTTCCAAGGAATAAGAGCCCCCTGGACCTGCAGCCCTAGCAACAGCACAAGAGGAAGAGAGAAGCAGTCACTTCCTGGGAGTCCTAGCCTAAGTTGGAAATCACCCATCCTCCACAGCTTCCATACCAGATGCCCTGAAGAAGGGGAGGGAATTAGGGGGTCCTACCTTGTCATGGACCATCAATAAAAACACTGTAACCAGCAAAAAAATAATAATTAGCAGAATTGATGGAGTCCAGAAAATTGAAATAAAGAGAAAAAATGTATAGATACCTCAGTAGCTCAGGTAACACTGCCTATACACCTAGGTGCTTAAAAGTAGGTAGATTCAGGATAAAAGGGAAATTATATTCAGTTATTTGTGCTTATGTTCTGTTATGGCTTTTATTGTTGTGATCATGTAATTTTTTATTTTAATAATTAAAATAAAATACCAAAACAATAGAGAAAAACTTGTAATTACTCTAGACTACATATCCTAAAATTGTGTTTTAAACTTCATTTTGGGGCTATTTCTAAATTTCAAGTAATTTGTGATTAGTATAAATAAGCCATATGTTTATAGATTCCAAAGAACAGAGTTACAGTAAAACCTAGCTGGAGGCAGATATTTATTTTATAGGAAGAAGACAATTTAAAGAAATATTTTTAAATTTTTGAAATAGGTGTAGCTTTTAGGTATTATTGTGTATCATCTACAATAATTGACAAACTAAATAGCAATGGTATTTCACAAAATGGAATGTAAATTTATATATTAATATATAAATATCTCATACAGAATTTTAAAGAGGGAAAAAAATAATAATTCCAATGGGAAAAATGGGCAAAGTGATTGGGCAGAAAATTTACAAATTATATCCTACACATGGAATATAAAAATGGAAAAATAAAATTTAGTAAAGTAATGTGATAATTCATCACTAATCTTCCCATATGAACAGAAAAAAATAACTTTAAAAATAGTTATTTTAAAGCTGGTTAAAAGGCAGTGAGACAGATACCCTGATACTCTGCTGATAGTAGTGGGAATTGATGTTATATTATAGGAGTTACACATTTTACTGTAATAGTCAATTTAATGAATCACATTTATTGGCGTGGAGGTTGTATTTTCAAGTATGCTTTTAAAAGTCATCATAAATATAAACAAAATTGGATGTAATAATATTAATTGAATACACCAAGGTTCCCAAAAAGAAGACAGAAATAATGTGATTTATCTGTAGGTAATAGGATCATTTGAGTTGGAATATAAATAGAATAACATGTAACAGGGAAATGAGCTTATAATTAAGTGGAGAAATGAAGAATTTATTCTTAAAGTGTAGAAGACAAAAAAAGACAAGATGAGAAGAATAAACAAGAGAAAAAGGAAAGGGAAACAAAAAGTAGAGGATATAAAGTAGGGATGAAGGAAGGAATTACAGAATAAAAAGAGAGAAAAGGAAAGAATAGAAAAAGAAGGCACAGAAGTTTGTGGTAGGATATTGTATTTGGAAAATAGACTGTGAGGCCATAGCAACAGAGACTGTGATTACATATAACAAACAAACTATTCCTGATGATTTTCTATTCTTTTTTTTTTTTTTTTTAATTGGCACAAGCCGGCATGCTTTTTCTTTTTTTTTTTTTTTCTTTTTTTTTTTTTTTCAAAGTTCAACAGCTCAAAATTTTATCTTAAGGGAACATGGTTTGTCTTGATTTTAAAGAGAGGGGGCAGATGACACAAAAATAGGCTGCTAGCAGAAATTATTCAAGAGGCAGAGAAGGACTTCAAGCTCAGGATTAAGTACAGATTCAACCTAATCTACATTTTCTATGGAACTAGACAGTGAGAATTGATGTGTTTTGTTTTTGTTTTTTTTTTTTTTTGCTTACAAAAATGTTTTATATATATATATAAAGAGGTGCTAGATTACCTTAATATTATACAGAAATTACAGGGATTCCCATGTTCCCCACCTCCCACACCTCCCACCACATCCCACACAAACATCTCCCACAAGTGTGGCTCGCCACCCTCAATGGACTTACACATCCTGGGGCCTTGCCACCAACCATAGACCGCAGTTCACATCGTAGACCACACTCTCTCCCACACAGTTCTGAGTGGTGTGTGCTGATTTAAAAAGGCCTACACCCATTGCCACAACGGTACTCAGGACAACCTCCAAATCCCAAAGAAGCCCCTGTATTTCAACTACTCATCCCCTCCCTGCCCCAAAAGTGTCAAGTGCCCCTGGCTCCACCTCATTGTTATAATTTCATCCAATGCTAGAATCACTATATGTGTACAATAGAATACCATCAAGTCCACTCTAGCCCATAGTTCTTCTCCCAATCCTGAGGGGACTGGGATGGTGATGTCCACTCCACCTCCAAGTGAGAGAGGGCTTATATCCCATGGATATGGTGGGTGGGATGATCCTTCTTGCAGATGCAGGCCCTCTCCATTCCCTGGGATGGCCGTTGCCCATCATTGTCTCCTCACCAGGAGACCTGGATGAGTCCATTGAGCTGTAGGGTAGGAGTTGCAGCTCCACCGAGATTCCATGCACACCTGGCACATAGGTAGGCCAGAGGCTCCAGTCTCTGGTAGTATACCTAAAAACTCCAGCATCACATATAGATTTGAATAGAGGGGACTGATGAACCATGTGCAGGGAGGACTTATTTGAGTCCAATTCTGTCACTCTCAAGAGCACACATTCCAAAATAGAGCCCACTTATAAGGCATCAGTCTCTGGGGCTATACTCCCTTATATAGGACCTGGGTATCTCCAGAGCTCTCAGGAGCCCCTCTGTGTGGGGTGATAGGCACTTTGATGTTCTATGAGCTCCTACAGAGGTCTGTGTAAGCGTTACCTCTGGGATGACCTCCCGACTCTCTCTGAAGTCTCTTAGCCACTTGAACTCATTTGTCTTTACCTTTTCCCACTTTTATTCAAGGTCTTTTTCCAGTTGTGTTGCCAGTTGGCACTTGGTATTAATCCCTCTTTGCCAGGGAGGCTCATCCCCGGGAGTCATGTCCCACATTGGGGGAAAGGTTATGCATTAATATGCTGAGTTTGGCTTAGAGAGAGGCCACGTTTGAGCAACAAGGAGGCTCTCAGGTGGCAACCCTTAGGCACCCCATAACAGTAAGCTAAGTTTCAGTTACAAGAGCAAAGATTCATAAGGGTAGTCATCAATAAAAAGAACTCATGAGTGGGCATTCCTCTTTTGACGGACACTGTCCCTGCACTCAGAGGACTGTTGCTGCTCCCTTGGAGAAATGTGGCAGAGCTCTCCAGGCTAGGAATTCAGATTCCCATATTTATTGTGTGATTGTCCACCCACCATGACCATGCTCCAGCCTTTGTTCTTTTGAACAATTTTGTATATCTTTCATGTATAATCAGATCAACTTACACCCATGAATCCCCCCTCCCAGTCACCCCCCACCAATAATCCCCCACAGTACCCATTGTATCCCTTCTGTGATCTAAATCTTTCATGAACAGTTAGTCCATAAAATAATCAAATACATTTAATAGGAAAAAGGAACAACAATGATAAGCTTACATGCAAGAGACAAACATAAGGAAACTCAGGAAAAAAACAAACAAACAAATAATCAAGCAAAAAACAAAACAAAACAAAATATAATATATATATTCTTTTTGTCCTTTTATCACTGTGTTATCGGATGTCCAGTGTGCCATGACACCTTTCCCCTCTCAATCCCCATTGTCTCCCAAATTTTCATTTAAATTTCAAAGAAGTTTTAGGTCACAGCAAAGTCACAAATGAGTACCAGAGACTCCCAGATACCAAACCATCCCCCTTTCCCCACCCCATATTAAACCACCACCCCCCTTTTTTTTTGGATGTTAGCATTGTTATAACTGTTACACAAATAGCAAAATATAGCAACTAAACATTGTCAATGGTTTACAGTATATTTTACAATTTAGACAATAGAGTTTAATAAGTTTTGATGATAGTTACCATGTACTGTTTCCATTACAGTAAGGTAATGAAAAACCTTTCCCATGACCACTAAATACCCCATTAGATCTTAACTGTTCCTCCCTCCCCATCCCCCTGGGGCATATGACACTTGCATGTCTTGACTCATGGAATGTCAAGATTCATAGTTACATGCCCTGGGTATTTGAACCTGCCCTTCCTAATGTACCTACCTGTCAATGCTACACCACCAAACCCAGTAATATCACTACCCATCTGTCCTATCCTTCAATATGTAACTCTACTCTATCCGTTTACTGTAGATTATTTCCATATGGATGATGGCTCAAAGCATGCTCTTCTCTTTCTCTCCCTTGTTAACCTATCTTTCAGACGATGGTTCTCAGAGACTGCACACTTTCCTCAGTTCAAATCAGTGAGGTCATATACTGTTCATCCTTCAGTGCCTGGCTTGCTTCACTCAACATAAGGTCTTCAAGATTCATCCACGTTATTCCATGTGTTAGCACTTTATTCCTTCTTACAGCTAAGTAATATTCCATTGCATGTATGTACCATATTTGCTTATCCATTCATCTGCTGATGGGCACCAGGACTGATTCCAACTTTTGGCAATGGTGAACAATGTCGCTATGAACATTGGTGTGCATATATCTGTTTGTGTCTTTGCTCTCAGTTCTTCTAGGTACATACCCAGCAGTGGAATTGCTGGATCATATGGAAGATCTATTGTTAGTTTTCTGAGGAACCGCCAAACTGTCCTCCACAGTGGCTGGAACATACCATAGTCCCACCAGAAGTGGATGAGGGTTCCTATTCCTCCACATCCTCTCCAACATTAAGTGTCTCCTGTTTTTTTAATAGCTGCCATTCCGATGGGTGTAAGATGGTATCTCATTGTAGTTTTTATTTTCATTTCCCTGATAGCAAGTGATGTTGAGAATTTTTTCATGTGCTTTTTTTTTTAGGCATTTGTATTTCTTCCTTGGCGGGTGTCTTTTCATGTCACTTGCCCATTTTTTTAAATGGGTTGTTTTCAAGGTGTAGGATTTCTTTATAAATGCAGGATATTAGGCTCCTATCAGATATATGGTTGCCAAATATTTTTTCACATTGGGTAGGCTGCCTTTTTATTTTCTTATAATATCCTTTGAGGTGCAGAAGTTTTTAATTTTGATGAGATCCCATTTATCTATTTTTCCTCTTGCTACTCGTGCTTTGGCTGTGAAGTTCATGAAAGCATTTCCTATTACAAGGTCCTGTAGATGCTTCCCTACATTATCTTCCAAGGTCTTCATGGTTTTGGCTCTTATATTTAGATCTTTGATACATCTTGAGTTGATTTTTGTATAAGGTGTGGGATGGTATTCTTCTCTCATTCTTTTGGATAGGGATATCCAGTTCTCCAAGCACCAGTTGTTAAAGAGGTCATTCTCTCCCAACTGAGTGCACTTCGTGGCCTAGTCAAATATCAGATGACTGTATATGCGAGGATCTATATCAGAACTCTCAATT
>JAKSZT010054124.1:19517-32078 GCA_026826555.1 Tolypeutes matacus
CTGAACTCCTTAATAACTTCTAGAATCCTTGTTGTAGATTTCTCAAGGCTTTCTTTGTATAGGATCATGTCATCTGCAAATAATGAAATTTTTACTTCTTTTCCAATCTGGATGCCTTTTATGTCCTTTACTTGTCTCAGTGCTCACGCAAGTACTTCTAAGACAATGTTAAATAGGAGTGGTGATTATGGGCATCCTTGTCTAGTTCCCCATCTCAGAGGGAAGGCTTTTAGGATTTCACCGTTGAAAATGATGTTAGCTTTGGGTTTTTCATATATACCCTTTATCATATTCAGAAAGTTTCTGTCTATTCCTATCTTTTGCAGTGTTTTTATGAGGAAAGAGTGCTGTATTTTGTCGAATACTTTTTCTGCATCTATAGAGATGATCATGTGATTTTTTTCTTTCAATCCGTTTATGTGGTGTATTACATTGATTGATTTTCTTATATTGAACCATCCTTGCATACCCGGGATGAAACCCACTTGGACATGGTGTATAATCCTTTTGATATGTTGTTGAATGTGATTAGCAAGTATTTTGTTGAGATTTTTAACACCTAGTTTTATTAGAGAAATTGGTCTGTAATGTTGGCATCATAGAGTGAGTTAGGCAATATTCCTTCTACTTCTATTTTTTGGAAGATCTTAAGTAGAATTGTTTTTAACTCTTTCTGGAATGTTTAGTAGAATTCAGCTGTGAAGCCATCTGGTCCTGGGCTCTTCTTAGTTGGGAGATTTTTGATGACTGAGTCTATCTCTTTACTTGTAATTTGACTGTTGAGTTCATCTATTTCTTCTTTCATCAATCCAGGCTGTTTGTGAGTTTCTAGAAACTTGTCCATTACCTCTAAATTATCATTCTTGTCGGCATATAATTTTTCAAAGCATCCTCTTATGATACTCTTTATTTCTGTGGGGTCAGTAGTGATATTCCCTTGCTCATTCCTTATTTTATGTATTTGCATCTGTTCTCTCTTTTTTTGTTGTTAGTCTGGCTAAGCATTTGTCAATTTTATTGATATTCTCAAAGAACCAGCTTTTGGTTTTGTTTATTGTTTCCAGTGCTTTCTTATTCTCTATTTCATTTAGTTCTTCTCTAATCTTTGTTATTTCCTTCTTTCTACTTCCTTTAGGTTTAGTTTGTTGTTGTTTTTCCAATTCCTCCAAGTGTGCAGGTAGGTCTTCAATTTTAGCTCATTCTTCATTTTTAACATATGAATTTATGGCTATGAACTTCCCTCTCAGGACTGCTTTCGCTGCATCCCATAGTTTTTTATATGTTGTGTTGTCATTTTCATTAGTTTCAAGGTAGTTACTGATTTCTTTTGAGATTTCCTCTTTGACCCACTGTTTGTCTAAGAGTGTGTTGTTTAACTTCCATATCCTTGAGCCTAACTTAGACTTCTTAGTGATTTCCAACTTCATTCCGTTGTGGTCAGAGAAATTACTTTGTATAATCTCAATCTTTCTGAAATCATTGAGAGTTGTTCTGTGGCCTAGTATGTGGTCTATTTTGGAATATGTTCCATGTGCACTCGAGAAGAATGTAAATCCCGGTGTATTTGGGTGTAGTGTTCTGTATATGTCTATTAAGTCCAAATCTTCTAATGTATTGTTGAGTGCCTTAGTTTCTTTTTTGATTCTCTATCTAGATGTTCTGTCTAATGATGATAGTGGTGTGTTGAAGTCCCCTGCTATAATTGTAGAGGCATTTATTTCTCCTCTTAGTTTTTCCAGAGTTTGCCGCATGTATTTTTTTGTGTGTGTGATTTACAGTATAGTTTACAATTTAGATGATACAGTTTAATAATTTTGATGATATTTACCATGTCCTGTGTCCATTACTGAAAGGTAATGAAAAAACTTCCCCATGACCACCAAACAACCCATTAGATCTTGACTGTTCCCTTCTCCCCAGCCCCACAGGGCCCATGATACCCCCCTCTCCTAACCCATGGAATGTCAAGATTCACAGTTACATGCCCTGGGGATTTGAACCAGCACTTCCTAATCCACCCACCACCCAGTGCTGTACCACGAAACCCAGGAACACCACCACTCATCTGCCCCATCCCCCAACATGCAACCACACTCTATCCCTTTACCATAGATTATGTCCATATGGGAGATGGCTCAAAGCTTGCTCTACTCTTACTCTCCTTTGTAAACCTATCTTTCAGACAATGGTTCTCAGAGACCGTTCACTTTCCTCAGTTCAGATCAGTGAGGTCATATACTGTTCATCCTTCAGTGCCTGGCTTGCTTCACTCAACATAAGGTCTTCAAGATTCATCCACGTTATTCCATGTGTTAGCACTTTGTTCCTTCTTACCGCTGAGTAATATTCCATTGTATGTATGTGCCACATTTTGCTTATCCATTCGTCTGTTGATGGGCACCGGGGCTGATTCCAACTTTTGGCAATGGTGAACAATGCCGCTATAAACATTGGTGTGTATATATCTGTTTGTATTTTTGTTTTCAATTCTTCTGGGTATATACTCAGCAGTGGTAGTGCTGGATCATACGGAAGATCTATTGCAAGTTTTCTGAGGAACCGCCAAACTGTCCTCCACAGTGGCTGGACCATACCGCAGTCCCACCAGCAGTGGATGAGGGTCCCTATTCCACCACATCCTCTCCAACATTTAGTGTCTCCTGTTTTTTTAATAGCTGCCATTCTGATGGGTGTAAGATGGTATCTCATTGTAGTTTTGATTTGCATTTCCCTGATAGCAAGTGATGTTGAGCATTTTTCATGTGCTTTTTAGCCATTTGTATTTCTTCCTTGGAGAAGTGTCTTTTCAGGTCACTTGCCCATTTTTATATGGGTTGTTTGTCCTTTTATTTTCGAGGTGAAGGATTTCTTTATATATGCAGGATATTAGGCTCCTATCAGATATATGGTTGCCGAATATTTTTTCCAATTGGGTAGGTAGCCTTTTTATTTTCTTAATAACATCCTTAGAGGTGCAGAAGTTTTTAATTTTGAGGAGATCCCATTTATCAATTTTTTCTCTTGCTGCTCGTGCTTTGGCTTTGAAGTTCATGAAACCATTTCCTATTACAAGGTCCTGTAGATGCTTCCCTACATTATCTTCCAAGGTTTTTATGGTTTTGGCTCTTATATTTAGATCTTTGTTCCATCTTGAGTTGATTTTTGTATAAGGTGTGAGATGGTATTCTTCTCTCATTCTTTAGGATATGGATATCCAGTTCTCCAAGCACCACTTGTTAAAGAGGCCACTCTCTCCCAGCTGAGTGGGTTTCGGGGTCTTGCCAAATATCAGATGACTGTATATGCGTGGATCTATATCAGAACTGTCAATCCGGTTCCATTGGTCAGTAGGTCTATCCTTGTGCCAATACCATGCAGTTTTGATCACTGTAGATTTGTAGTATGTTTTAAAGTCAGGTAATGTGATACCTCCAAATTCATTTTTCTTTTTCAATATATCTTTGACCCACTGTTTGTCTAAGAGTGTGTTCTTTAACTTCCATATCCTTGTGCCTAACCTGTTTCTCTGGCCCTTATTGATTTCCAACTTCATTCCGTTGTGGTCAGAGAAATTACTTTGTATAATCTCAATCTTTCTGAATTCATTGAGTGTTGTTTTGGGGCCTAGCATGTGGTCTATTTTGGAGTATGTTCCATGTGCACTGGAGAAGAATGTAAATCCCGCTGTATTTGGGTGAAGAGTTCTGTATATGTCTATTAAGTCCAAATCTTCTAATGTATTGTTGAGTGCCTTCGTTTCTTTATTGATTCTCTGCCTAGATGTTCTGTCTAATGATGATAGTGGTGTGTTGAAGTCCCCTGCTATAATTGTAGAGGAATATATTTCTCCTCTTAGTTTTTCCAGAGTTTGCCGCACGTATTTTGAGGCACCTCGATTAGGTGCGTAAATGTTGATGATTGTTCTCTCTTCTTGAGAGATTACTCCTTTTACTAATATGTAGTGTCCATCTTTGTCTCTTAATATAGTTTTGCATTTAAAGACTATTTTGTCTGATGTTAGAATAGCTACTCCTGCCCTCTTTTGGCTATTGTTAGCTTGTAAAATGGTTTTCCAGCCATTCACTTTCAGCCTCCTTGAATCCCTGGGCCGAAGGTTGGTTTCTTGTAGACAGCATATAGATGGATCATATTTTCTTATCCATTCTGCCAATCTGTGTCTTTTGATTGGTGAATTTAATCCATTAACATTCAGTGTTATTACTCGTAACGAATTTCTTAATTCAATCATTTTTTCTTTGGGTTAATGTATGTCATATGTTGTTTTGTTTCTCTTTTTGAGTTTTCAGTTTTTTTTAAACTCTCCTCCAACTCTCTCTCCTTTGTTTTTTCCTTTCAATTTGTAGAGATTCCTTTAGTATTTCTTGAAGTGCTGGTTTCTTCTTGACATACTCTCTTAATTGCTGTTTATCTGTGAATATTTTGAACTCTCCATCATTTTTGAATGCCAATTTTGCTGGATAGAGAATTCGTGGCTGGAAGTTTTTTTCTTTTAGTGTTTTGACTATGTCATACCACTGTCTTCTTGCCTCCATGGTTTCAGCTGAGAAATCAGCACTTAATCTTATTGTGCTTCCCTTGTATGTGATGGTATTCTTTTCTCTTGCTGCCTTGAGTATTTTCTCTTTGTCTTGAGCATTGGACAGTTTGACAAGTATATGTCTTGGAGTTGGCCTGTTGGGATTTATACTATTTGGTTTGCGCTGTGCTTCCTGGATCTGCACATCCATCTCTCTCAATAGAGTTGGGAAGTTTTCAGCCATAACTTCCTTCAACACTTCTTCTGTTCCCTTTCCCTTCTCTTCTCCTTCTGGGATGCCCATAATGCATATGTTTGTGCGTCTTGCATTATCGGTTAGTTCCCTGAGACCATACTGGATTTTTTCTATCTTTTTGTCTATCTTTTCTAGAATCTCTTTGATTTCAACTGTATTGTCTTCCATATCACTAATTCTTTCCTCTGCCTGTTCAATTCTGCTGCCATGTGAGTCCAGCGTCTTTTTCATTTCTTGACTTGTGTCTTTGTTCGCCATCATATCCATTACCTTTTTAGGTGTGTTAGCTATTTCTTCAGTATGTTCTCCCAGTGTCTTCTTTATATCCTTAATCTCTTCCTTCAGTTCTTTAAGTTGGTCCATGATATTTGTTTGGATAGCTTTGATTAGTTGTTCGATGTACTGCATTGCTTCCTGGTTTTTATTTTGTGCACTGGACTGGTCCATGTTTTCCAGTTTTTCAGAGTCATTTGTATTTTTCTGTTGCCCTCTGGTCATCATATTATCTTGATGGGTTTGTTCAGTTGATTAGCTTTTCTCTATGCTCTAGAATTTTATTTAGCTGTTGGTTCTGCGTGTGAGTTAAGTTTTCTCTTTGGCAGTTTTTCTTCTTATTTTATTTCCTTACTTCTTTCTATGTTCCCTTGAAGGCAAAAGGTTAGGGCCAGAGGAATCAAAAGATGTAAGGAAGGCAGAAGGATAATAGAAATATTGATAAAAGTTAGAAGAGGGGCAAAATGAGAATTAATGAGATGAATATTTAACTTGTGTAGGCAGTATAGAGTACTAGGAAAAAATATGGAGTTCCTATAATGGACTGGGAAAACAAATGGAGGAATATATATGTATAGTGATTTAGAAGGCTAGAATTATGAGGAGGTAGAGAAATAGTAGATAAAGGTCTGAAAGGAAAAAGTTAATACTAATAAAAAAAAAAAAAGAAAAAAGAAGAAGAAAACAAAATAGATGGGATAGAAATTGACACCCTTAAGTTGTGGGCCTATGAAAAAATGTTGTCTCTAAGAGCCACAACAGAAAACAGAAGGCAGAAACATGCAGGAAGGATAAGCGATAGTTTGTAATACAGAATCAATATATACCGCGAGTGGGAAATTACTGAAAAAGAAACCCAGCAAATAAGCGCCCGGCTGGCAGCACCTATTTAAAAAAAAAAAATAGAAGGAAAAAGGAAGGGGGGAGGAAAATGGGAATAATAGCAATAGACCAGAAAGTAACAGAGAGAAACCAAAGATCCACACAGGCAAGCAGTCAAACAGAGCTAAGGGGGGTCAATGATTCCCCTAGGGTCCACGTGGATTCCTCCTATCTACTTGTGTTTATCAATGAATTTCCCCACAGGGTTCTATATGCAGGTCCTGAAGCAGCTTTTAGCTATTAAACTAAATTAAAAAGAATTTATTTTTCATTTGTTTAGGTGACCTCACTTTTTTTTTTTTTTTTTTTTTAGCCAAATGCAGGACCCAAAATAATTCCTCTTCTAGACCAACCCCCTTACGGAAGGGACCCTAGCTGGGCCCTTGGAAATTAATCAAGAACGTCCCACTTTCCGGACTCCCCAGGTTAGCTGAAACTCTGATTTTAGTCAGTGAGGAGTGCTAAAGTGGCGGATTCCGCCCCTTCTGGCGCTGAGCTCCAGAGTCACCAGGCTGCTCAGTAAATCAGTTTGAGTGCAGATTCACGTCTGCTCTCAGCCTGGTGCTGCTTTAGGTAGGCTTATCTGCTCCCCAAAGCTATGGGGCTGTGCAGGCAGCCAGATTGATGTCTAAAAATATAAAATACCCTTCCCTGTCTTCCAACGGAACCCTCCCTTTTTTGGGAAGTGTCCCTTCCTCCTGGCTCCGCAGCGGCCCGGGTCTTATCCCTGGGTGGCTAGGGAAATCAGCTGCGTTCCCCGACCAAAATCCCCCTTCCGGTTCACCGGGTGCTGACTAGCTCGTTTGCTCTGTTCACACAAGGTCCAAGGGGCGCCAGGCAGCCAGCTCCCCAAAATATAAAACTTTTTTGCCCCGCCCTTGGCTCCAAATGGCTGATTTATTTTTTTTTCTGTAACCGCGGGGCTCAACCGCCTGTGCCAACCTCCACCGGCAGCCTCAAAACTCACGAATCTCCACCGTTCGGTCCACGCCGCCGATCCGCGCAGATAGATGTCCCAAGCCTCTCACTCCAGGCGTGCACAGCACAGACCCCCGGGCAGGACCCCGTCCCCAATCCGCTTTGCTCTGGGAGCTTGCAGTGTGCGCCCTCCTACACCAACGCCATCTTCCCCCACACCTGACGCATGTATTTTGAGGCACCCTGATTAGGTGTGTAAATGTTGATGATTGGTCTCTCTTCTTGAGAGATTACTCCTTTTACTAATATGTAGTGTCCATCTATGTCTCTTACAATAGTTTTGCATTAAAAGTCTATTTTTACCTGATATTAGAATAGCTACTCCTGCCCATTTTTTGCTATTGTTAGCTTGTAAAATGATTTTTGAACCATTCACTTTCAGCCTCCTTGAATCCCTGGGTCGAAGGTGGATTTCTTGTAGACAGCATATAGATGGATCATATTTTCTTATCCATTCTGCCAATCTTATCTTTTGATTGGTATATTTAATCCATTAACATTCAGTGTTATTACTGGTAATGAATATCTTAATTCTGCCATTTTTTCTTTGGGTTAATGTATGTCATATGCTGTTTTGTTTCTCTTTTTATCTTTTCAGTTGTTTTAAAACTCTCCTCCAACTCTCTCTCCTTTGTTATTTCCTTTCAACTTGTAGACATTCCTTTAGTATTTCCTGAAATGCTGGTTTCTTATTGGCATGCTCTCTTAATTTCTGTTTATCTGTGAATATTTTGAACTCTCCATCATTTTTGAATGCCAGTTTTTCATGATAGAGAATTTGAGGCTGGAAGTTTTTTTCTTTTAGTGTTTTGACTATGTCATACCACTGTCTTATTGCCTCCATGGTTTCAGATGAGAAATCAGCACTTAATCTTATTGTGCTTCCCTTGTATGTGATGGTTCTCTTTTCTCTTGCTGCCTTGATTATTTTCTCTTTGTCTTGAGCATTGGACATTTTGGCAAGTATATGTTTTGGAGTTGGCCTGTTGGGATTTATACTCTTTAGGGTGCGCTGTGCTTCCTGGATCTGCACATCCATCTATCTCAATAGGGTTGGGAAATTTTCAGCCATTATTTCCTTCAACACTCCTTCTGTTGTCTTTCCCTTTTTTTCTCCTTCTGGGATACCCATAATGCATGTTTGTGCATTTTGTGTTATCAGTTAATTTTCTGAGTCCATGCTGGATTTTTTCTATCATTTTGTCTATCTGTTCTACTATCTCTTTTATTTCAGCTGTATTGTCTTCCATATCACTAATTCTTTCCTCTGCCTGTTCAAATCTGCTGTTATGTGAATCCAGTGTCTTTTTGATTTCTGGGATTGTGCCATTGGTCACCATCATATCCATTACCTTTTTAAGCATGTTTGCAATTACTTCAGTATGTTCTCCCAGTCTGTGCTTTATATCCTTAATCTCTTCCTTCACTTCTTTAAGTTGGTCCATGATATTTGTTTGGATAACTTTGATTAGTTGTTCGATGTTCTGCATCGCTTCCTGGTTTTTATTTTGTTCATTTGACTTGTCCATGTTTTCCTGTTTCTCAGAGTCATTTGTATTTTTTTGTTCCCCTCTTGTCATCATATTATCTTGATGGGTTTGTTCAGTTGATTAGCTTTTCTCTATGCTCTAGAGTTTTATTTAGCTGGTGGTTCTGAGTGTGAGTCAAGTTTTCTCTTTGGCACTTTTTCTTCTTATTTTAATTCCTTGCTTCTTTCAATGTTCCCTTGAAGGCAAAAGATTAGGACCAGAGGAATCAAAAGATGTAAGAAAGGCAGAAGGATAATAGTAATATTGATAAAATTTAGGAGAGTGGCCAAATGAGACTTAATGAAATGAATATTTAACTTGTCTATGCAGTGTAGACTAATAGGAATAAAAGTGGAGTTCCTACAATGGACTGGGAAAAAAATGGAGGAATGCATATATAATGATTTAGAAGTCTACAATTATGAGGAGGGAGAGAAATATTAAAGAAAGGGCTGAAAGGAAAAAGTTATTACTAATATATAAAAAAAAGAAGAAAACAAAACAGATGGAATAGAAATTGACACTCTTAAGTTGTGGGCCTATGAAAAAAATGTTGTATCTAAGAGCCAGAACATAAAGCAGAAGGCAGAAAGATGAAGGAAGGATAAGCGATAGTTTGGAATACAAAATCAATATATACAGTGGGTGGGAAATTACTGAAGAAGAAGCACAGCAAAGAAGTGACAAGCTAGCAACACCTGATTTAAAAAAATGAAAAAAAAGAAAGGGGGGAGGAAAGAGGAAAGAAAAGCAAGAGACCAGAAATAAACAGAGAATAACCAAAGATCCACACAGGCAAGCAGACAAACAGAGCTAAGGAAGGTCAATGATTCCTCTAGGGACCATGTGGATCCTCTCTGCCTGCTTGTGTTTATCAATCAATTTCCCCACAGGGTTCTATATGCAGGTCCTGAAACAGCTTTTAGCTATTAAACTAAATTATAAAGAATTTATTTTTCATTTATTGAAGTGACCTTCTCACTTTTTTTTTTTTTTTTTTGCGAAATACAGGACCCAAAATAATTCCTCCTCTAGACCAATCCCCTTATGGAAGGGACCTTAGCTGGGCTCGTGGAAATTAATCAAGCATGTCAACTTCCTGGACTCCCCAGGGTAGCTGTAGCTCTGATGTTAGTCAGTGCAGAGCGCTAAAGACAGCCGACTCCACCCCTTCTGGAGCTGAGCACCAGCGTCACCGAATTGTTATGTAAATCAGTTTGACTGCAAATTCCCTCTCCTCTCAGCCTGATGCTGCTTCAGGTCAGCTTGTCTATCCCCAAAGCTATGGGGCAGTCCAGGCAGCCAGATCGATGGCAAAAAATAAAAATAAAAAATTCCCTTCCCTGTCCACCAACAGAACCCTCCCTCTTTGGGGAGTGTCCCCTCTTCCTGGCTCAGCAGCAGCACGGGGCTTATCCCTGGGCAGCTAGACAAATCAACTCCCTCCCCTAAACAGAATCAACCCTCCCATCCACAGGGTGCCGATTCACTCTGGCTGTTCTGTTCACCCAAGTTCCAAGGGGCTCCAGGCAGCCAGATCCCCAGAAAATAAAACTTTCTTGCCCCGCTCATGACTCCAACTGGGCATTTTATTTATTTTTTCTCCCTAACCGCGGGGTTCAGCCATCCATGCCAACCACCACTGGCAGGCTTAAAACTCACGAATCTCTACCATTCCATCCACGCCGTTGATCCGCGCAGATAGATGTCCCAAGCTTCTCATTCCATGCATGCACAGCACAGACACCCGGCCAGGACCCCGTCCACAATCTGCCTTGCTCTGGGAGCTTGCAGTGTGTGTCCTCCTACACTAATGCCATCTTGGCCCTGTCTCTGGATGATTTTCTATTCTAAATCTGGATGTTAATAAAAATGCTGTCATCACCAACTCTATGCATTATTAATTCTTAATGACCAGAAATCACCACAATTTGACAAATTCTGTAATGGTTCTGCTCTGAACTCAACAAGTAAATATTTAATTAATGTGGACCTACAGAATCCTTAAAGAGAAGTTATGAATATCTATGCATCCCCAGTTTAACTACAGATGCCGTAAAGATAAAATGTACTTCCAGAAATAAAAATTTAAAAATTTGATTTTTGTGACAAACCTAAAAATGTTAGCAGATTCCAAAGTATTTGAAAACACTGATAGTGATTGTAAAACATACAGAATTTGCTCCCAAATATAACATGATAATATGAAATTGTTACTGGAAAGAGAAACATTGAGTCCAGTATTCCAGTATTTCCAAGCTATTCATTTACTACACATAAATTAATAAAATTTTTACCTGGATAACTCTTAACATACCACATTGTTAAGTTCTATTGATTAGATTTAGGAATATAGAGGTTTCTCTTTATTTTGAAAAGTTATTTATATTAATTAAAACTAAATATAAAAATCAAGAAATCATTTTGCAAGTTTTATCGCTATCACTTTTCCTAATGCTGTCTGCATGTCCTTCTTTCTCAGACCATAGATGAGAGGATTCAGGGTTGAGGGTAATGCTGTGTAAAGCACAGATACAAACAGTTTCAGTGAAGAAGATTTAAATTTTTTTGCAAAATGTGCAGTACTCCCTGAAAACAGGAACAGCATCACAACAGTGAGGTGGGGCAGACAGGTTGAAAAGTTTTTTGTTTTCCCTTCACAGATTGGATTCTTAGAACAGTGGCAAAAATGTGAACATAAGAAACAACCATTAAAATGAAACATGCAAACACAAAACACAGCTAAGAATTATAAATGCATCTTCCAAAATATGCTCTCTTACAGGCGAGTGTAAGCAGTGATGGAATACCACAGAACTGGTGGACTATGTTGGACCCACAGAAACTGACAGAGAATGTACCTGCTACATGAATGCAGCCATAGTCACATCTACTGAGCCATGATACGGTCACCATCTGTACACAGGCACCGCTGTGTATGATGCCCTCGTAGTGCAGAGGATGCATATGACAGCACAGCAGTCATAGGACATCACCATAAGGAGGGCAAACTCTGTGCCAGAGGAAAATACAAGAAAAACTTGCATGGCACATCCTAGGAAGGAGATGGAATGACTGTTGGTCAGAGAGTTCATGATGGATTTAGGGACAGTGGCAGAGATAAAGCAGATATCAAGCAAGGACAAATTCTTCAGGAAGAAATACATGGGAAGTTGGAAATTCTGGTCAATGGTGGTGGTAAGGATATAAGAAGGTTCCCCAGCACTTAGCTGCCAGGTAAATGAGGAAGAAGAGTGTGGCATACAATCTCTGTAGCATCCAGTCATCAGAGAATCCCATGAGCAAGAATTCCATTATGATGGTCATGCTGATAAATTTCTCAGGCATGCTGATTTTTCAGAGTGGAAATATAAAAAACAAAACACAACATTCAGAGCTCTCCACCTGCTCTCTTCTACTAGTGCCTTAACGCTTTTCTGATATGAAGAACTGAAAGTAGAAATAAACAAATCCCCAATTACAGTTAGAGTTTTCAGCATTCCTTTCTCAATAATTGTTAGTAGAATGAATATCAACAAGGACATAGAAAATCTGAACAATGTCATTGACTAACTGTATCTAAGTGGCATTAATAAAACATTCATCCTAACAGCAGTTGAAATCACATTTCTCTCAAATTTACATGGAATATCCACAAGTATAGAACATGCCATGGTTAGTATAAAACACCTCAATAAATTTAAAAGAATTGAAATTATATAAAGTATGTTGTTTGAAAACAATAAAATTGAACTTAAATCAATAATAGAAAGATAACAAGAAAATCTTCAAGCAATTCCAAATTAAATAGCAAATTTCTAAAAAAACATTTGTCCAAGAGGAATTATTTTGATCTGAACTTAAATGAAAATACAACCACCACAATTTGTGTAATGCAGTTAATTCAGTGCTTAGAGGATTTTTGTTTTTGTTTTGTTTGGTTTGGTTTGGTTTGGTTTGGTTTG
This sequence comes from Tolypeutes matacus, assembly GCA_026826555.1. Lineage (NCBI taxonomy): Eukaryota > Metazoa > Chordata > Mammalia > Cingulata > Chlamyphoridae > Tolypeutes > Tolypeutes matacus. The sequence continues at coordinate 31,938 of JAKSZT010054124.1, forward strand.
GTTTGGTTTGGTTTGGTTCTAAATTATTTGTTTTATTTTAATTTTGGAGAAACTTTACATTACGTAAATGTTACATCAAAAATATAGGCATTCCCATATGCCTCAACCCCTCACCTCCTATGTTTTCCCCCATTAACAACA
>JAKSZT010054124.1:32088-47237 GCA_026826555.1 Tolypeutes matacus
CATACCACTTTCTTCTCACCTCAGTGGTTTCTGACGAGAGGTTGGCACTTAATCTTATCAAGGTTCCCTTGTATGTGATGCTTTGCCTTTCTCGTGCTGCTTTCAGAATCCTCTCTTTATCTCTGACATTCAACATTCTGAATAGTAGGTGTCTCAGGACAGGTCTATTGAATTTATTCTGTTTGGGGTACATTTTCCTTATTGAATATTGATATTTGAGTATTTCATAAGGTTTGGGAAGTTTTCAGTCAGTCAGTTTTCTTATATTTCTTATTTATATTCTTTATAAGAATAAAAATATTTCTTATATTTCATACATATTTCCTTATATATTCTTTCTGCCCCTTTTACGGTCTCCTCCTGCTGGGAAAGTAATAATGCAAATGTATGTTCATTATGCACTGTCATTCTTTACCCTGAGACTGTTCCATTTTTCCATTCTCTTCTCTTTATTTTATCCTGTCTTTTCCATTTCAGATGTTCTGTCTTCAAACCCACTAATTCTGTCTTTGAGCAATTCAAATAAGCTCTTATCTGCCTTTAATGTATTTTTAATCTCATCCATTGTGTCTTTCATTCCCATAATATCTATACTTCTCTTCACAGGCTAACAAGTTGTTCTTTATAACAACCCAGTGTCTTCTTAATATCCTTTATATCTTTTGTCATATTTTCTTTAATGTCTTTCAATTGATTTAGGAGAGTTGTGTGATTATTACTGACTAATTGTCTTTAACCTTGCATCTCTTCAGAAAATTTGGTTTGTTTCTTTGGCTGTGCCATCTTTTCCTGTTTCCTAGTATAGCTTGTAATTTTTTCTGATGTCTATGCATCCGAGTATGTTGATGAATTTACTCTGATGGCCAATTTCTCTCTCTTGTCTGTTTTCCCCACAGTTCTCTTTGATACTTGGTTCAACTTTTTCTGTTTTTAAAATTGCTTAGGGGAAGCGGCTGTGGCTCAATCAGTAGGGCACCCGTTTACCATATGGGAGGCCCCGGGTTCGGTTCCTGGGGCCTCCTGGTGAAGGCAGGCCCGCCCGCACGGCGTGGTTAGCTGACCCAGCGAGCACAAGCAGCAAGGGGGGGATAAATGAATAAATAAATAAAATCTTTAAAAAAAAAATAAAATTAAATAAAATAAAATAAAATAAAATTGCTTAGCTTAAGTTATCAAAATCAGGCAATGGATAGACTAATTGGGTGCCAATTTTTTCCCAAGGATTAGGATGCAGATAGAACCAAAAATTGTTTTTGTCCATGCAATTTCCAGACTGGCTAGCAGATGGTGCTTGCCAATGAATCTTTCCACAGAGGTGTTTCAGTCTCGGTTTTATATGTTCCTATGTTGAAGCTTCAGATTGAAGATTCAGAGCAGGCTCTGCTGACCAAATTCACTGAAGAAAAGCACCCCTAATTTTCCCCCTTTTCCATTGAAACAGTGACATGGATGAAGATGCCTATTCCCTTCGCTATCAGCTGCAGTGAGCCAGGGGTTTTACATAGATAGATATCTTGAGGATGGGAGAAGTGAGCACTTCCAGCCACTGATGGGGCTTGGTATCTTATTTTTTTTGGGGGGGTGGGAGGTTCTTCATCTCTCTGTCTCTCATGCTCCTTGGACTTGTGTATTACTATTCTGGTCTGCTGATCCCCAAAGCTGGTCCCTTGGACAGCTTTTGGTTCTTTCTCCATTGTTTTTGTGAGAACATTGAGCCCTGCCTTTTAGTTTGATGCCATCTTTCCACAATCCCCTCCCTTAAGTTTTGCCACTTTGTGCCCCATGTATCTTTAAGCACTCAATTTTTGTGCATAAATATTTAGCATAGTTATTTCTTCTGGGTGATTTGCCACTTTTATTAATATATAATGACCTTCTTCATCCTTTATTAAAATTTTGTATTTTAAATCTATTTTGTTTGATAACAGTATTGCTACTCCAGCTCTTTTCTGGTTACTATTGTATGAAATGACTTTTTCCAACTTTTCACTTTTAACCTGATTCCATTCTTACATCTGAGGTGAGTCTCTTGTAGACATATATAGATGGCTTATATTACTTTATCCATTCTCTCAGTCTATATCTTCGATTGGGGAGGGAAAGCCATTAACATAATTAATGTTATTACTGTAAAGTGATTACTTACTTCATCCATTTTGTCCTTTGGCTTTCTGTTGTCATATTTTAGTTTTGTCTTTCTTTTTATATTTTAATTTACATTTCTTAATGATCTTCATTTCTGTAGCCATCTCCAAATCTCACACTTGTTTTTTTCCTTGCAGTCTGCAACACTTCCTTTAGTATCTCTTGTAAATTCTTGGCCTTGTGTAACACACTCCATCAGTTTTTGTTTGTCTGTGAAGACTTTGAACTCACCCTCATTTTTGAAGGACTATTTTTCTGGATACAGAATTCTTTACTGGCACTTTTTCTCTTTCAGTACCTTAAACACATCATACCACTTTCTTCTCTCCTCCATGGTTTCTGATGAGAGGTTGACATTTAATCTTATTGAGGATCCCTACTCTGTGATGCTTTTCTTTTGCTGCTTTCAGAGTCCTCTCTTTATCTCTGATACTTGTCATTCTGAATAGTAGATATCTTGGGTAGGTCTATTCAGATTTGTTCTGTATGGGGTGTGTTGTCTTTCATGGATATTGATATTTTTATCTTTCATAAGATTTGGGAAGTTTTCAGTCATTACTTCATCAAATATTCTTCCTGACACTTTTCCATTCTCTTCTTCTTCTGGGACATCAATAATGCATATGTTTGTGCATTTCACATTGTCCTTCAATTCAGTGAGACTGTTCCATTTTTTTCCATTCTCTTCTTTTTTTGGTATACTGTCTTTTTCAATTTGGATGTTCTGTCTTCAAACTCACTAATTCTGTATTCAAGCAATTCAAATCTGCTCTTATGTGCCTCTAACGTATTTTTAATCTCATTTGTCATGTCTTTCATTCCCATAAGCTGTTACTTTTCTTTGCAGGCTTTCAAATTGTTCTTTGTGCTCAACCAATGTCTTCTTAATATCCCTTATCTCTTTAGTCATATTTTCTTTAAAATCTTTGAATTGATTTAGGAGAATTGTGTGATTATTACAGATTAGTTGTCCTAAATTCTGTATGTCTTCAAGATACTTGTTTTGTTCATTTGTCTGGGCCATCTCTTACTGTTTCTTAGTATGGCTTGTGGTTTTTTGTTGATGTCTCAGCATCTGAATATGTTGATGAATAAATTGATGAATGGTCAATGTCTTTCTCTTCTTTATTGTTCTTTTTCACAGCTTCTCATTGTTATTTTGTTCAATTTATTCTTAGTCCTTAAAATTGCCCAGCTTCAGTTATGAAAATGAGGCCAGGGACTCACTAATGGGGCACAGATTTTCTCCAAGGGATCAGATAAAGAAAATGTTTAAAACAGTTTTACTCCATGCAATTTCTGAACAGGCCAGAAGATGGTGTTCATGTGTACTCCTTTCCACTGAGGTGTTTATGTCAATCTCTGCTTCCCTGTGTTTTAGTCTGGTGAGACATAAGATTCAAAACATGCACTGCTGGTTGAATTCACTGAAGAGAAACCCTGAGACCCTTACCTTTTCCCTTGTGACAGCTGACAGTGTAGATGATATCTTTCCCCCACCTTGGTTGCAGTGAGCTGGGGTTTTCATCCCCATTTAATATCTTGGGAGTGGGGAAAGGGTGCCTTTTCCTGCCACTGCAGGGTTTTGGTAACTCACATTTGTTGCTTCAGGTTCTTCATTTCTCTGTCCCTCATGCTCCTGGAACTTGTGTAGCACTGTCTTCATCTGCTAACCCCCAAATCAGGTCCCCCAAGAAAACTTTTGGCCCTTTCTTCATTGATTTTGTGAGAGAGTTGAGCCCCACATACTACTCCAATGCCGTCTTCCAGGAAATCCTAATAATAGGCTTTAAATTCAGGAATTGAAAATCCTCCAACTTTCTTCTCTTTATTAAAGATATTTTTGGCTATTCTGGACCCTTATTCTTCCAGAAACATTTGATAATTTGCTTTTCTATTTCTCCAAATAATGCTGTTGTAATTTTAATCAGTATTATATTAAATCTGTGGATCAGCTTGGGTAGAATTGACATCTTCATGATATTCAGTCTTACAACCTATGAACACAGTATGTCCTTCCATTTATTTATGTCATCTTTGTTTTTTTTATCAATATTTTATAGTTTTCAGAATACAAGTCCTTTATGTCCTTAGTTCAGTTTATTCCTAAACAGTTGGTACATTTCATCCCTATTATAAAAGGAAAAGCATGTCTAAAGATGCTTCAGTAAGCATTAGTGAAATGCAGGTCAAACCTACAATGAGATATTATTTCATGTCTAACAGAATAGCCATTAGTTTTTTATAAAAACACAGGAAACCACAAATGCTTGAGAGGATGTGGAGAAAAAGAAACACTCCTTTCATGTTGATGGGAAAATAAAATTGTACAGCCTTTATTGGAAGATGTTTTGGTGTTTCCTCAGGAAGCTAAATATATAACTGCCATGTGATCTAGCCATCTGCTACTAGGAATATATTCAGAAGAACTGAAAGCCAGGATATGAACAGATATTTGCACACTGATGTTCATAGCAACATTATTCACAATTGCTAAGAGATAGAAACAACCCAAGTGCCCAACAACCCATGAATTGATTAAACAAAATGTGGTATGTCCATATAATGGAATACTATTATGTTGCAAAAAGAAATGAACTGGGGTAGCACATGACAGCATGTGTAAACTTAAGGACTTTATGTTGAGTGAAATAAGCCAGACACAAAAGGACAAATAGTGTATATTTTTCACTGATATGCACTTAATATGATGAGTAAACTTAGGGAAATGGACTAGAAAATATCAGTTAGTAAGAGACAGAATCTGGATTAATCAAGGAGAGCTAATGCTGAAAGTATATAAGAGGTCAATTTTAAATACACTGTAATGGATGGAGTTAATAACAGCACATCATAATGGGTATAACAAACACTTCTGACTTATAAATATGTGGTTGAAAGTGGTAGTCTAGGTAAGATAATCTTAATTATTAATATTAATTGAAGGGCATTTAGAAGAATATGTGGGGACTGTATAATATAGTGATTTTGGTGATAGAATTAGATTCTGATTAATATAAATACAAGGAATTCTTCTATGCCAAGGTGTTAAGAATGTGGTGATACATAGGAATTTAGATAAAGTTTACACTAATATTGTAATATTTTGGTAATAAAGCAAATAAGGTGCTATATCAATGATGAAGGTCAGAAAAGAATATGAAGTTTAGTTTTATAAGATAGTAATATTGTTACCACATTTTGCCTAGGATCTTGCCTAAGGTACAAGAAATTAATTTCGAGAGTACATCTGGTTAGTTAGGCCAGTAATTTATTAAAGTAGGGAGGGAGAAGAAATGGGAGAAAATAACAGATCAAGGGTTCCCAAGAGAAAAGAAGGGGCTGAAGAATGATATAGTGGGCTGATTTACAGACTACAATTGCCCATTATAGATTATAAATGCCCAGGTTTTACTTGTGTGTTGATCCATGTGGGGGTACTGAACAAGAGCAAGGTGTAGAAGGCAAGGACAGGGGTCCAAAGGCTAGAGAGAGACAGTTCAGCATTTGTGCTTGCTTTTTAAACCATTAATTATTCCACCCCTTTGCTAATGGCATGGGAGGAGTTCCAAGTGTTTGCTGTTTTGATTGATTACCCCACCCAGCAATCCCCTGGGAGGACCCAATGATAAGGCCCCTAGAGAATAACCAGGGCTTCTCCTGGCTTCTGGAGGAAATCCCATTCCAAATAAGATTTCTCACTGGGGTCTTCCAGCAGCAATCTTGGGGGTATCAATGTCCATATGGACCTCTGGTCAGGTTTCAGATGCATCTATTGATTACCTATCTAGTGTGCTACAATATGATTAAGCAATTTTTAAATTCTTCATTTTCCTCATTAACAAGGAGAACTTCATCATGTCATTTAACAAATATGTGATCATCTGTGTATCTTTTTGAACACTGGAGAAACAATTGTCTTTGTTTTTAGGATTTGTTGAGATAAATGTGCCTGGTCATTTTTTGGAGTGATGCTTCTATAACTTGTTAAACTACCTTTTGTCTGCTTTTTTATTTATATTTTTTTAAATCTGAAATAAATTCATTTAAAAATGAATGACTGAATCGCATTGAATATCTATGTATAAATTTAAGACTACATGGGAAAAAGTCTATATGAAATAAACATTTATATATTTTTTTTTTCCTAGTAGGGCTTTAAGATCAAAAGAATAGAAGAAATTTAACCCTCTTATGATTAGGAAAAAAGCTCACATCATATAATATCATACATAAGTCTAAAAGTAATTTCCACCAAATATAATTCATGTAATTTTAACATGTCTTGCCCCATCACAAAATCCCAGGTTCTAGTAAGAGAGATGTAGTGTGCAATCTTGCCACATCTTTGATAAAAGTGCCAATGTTGAACCTCATTCCTTTTCATTTTTCTAAAACAATCATTTCAATATATATATTAGATATCCTTTAAATTTAATAAGCAGAATATTAGAAAGAAGATAGTATACTGAAGATGGAATATGTATTATTTTACGTTAATTTTTTTTTAAGTATAAAGATTTACCTCCAAAAGTGAAAATTTTGGAATTTGGAACATGGCATACCCAATTGTAAGCTAGACTGTAGATTTCTGCACTAAAATTAAAGATTTAGACTTTATGTAAATTTGACTGACATAAACCATTATTTAAATGTGATATGCTCACATTTCAACTGTGCTATAATTGAAATGGATCTTCAGGACCCAAGGAATCACATGAAATTAGAGAAAACTTCTTAAGGAAAACTTTGTCTGAGAGTGATATCAAAATATAATATCTGACAAACTGCCCAATTTTAAATTTAAATTGTATTCAATTTTTTTTTCTTTAGTGATATTTTATAACAATTCCATTTATTTTTCAGTAACTTATACATAAAGTAATAAGCCTTAAGATATTGTGTACTAGTTAATTAAGAGTACCCTATGTATGCATAAACATAGACATATACATAACACCCTGTTACTCTTTTTATAATAGATAATATATATGTATGAAGTTGGTAAGGAATAAGAGAGAATTATTTTTATACTCTTTGGGGAGCCTTGGCTCCCCAAAAGTCCTCAGCATGTAGCTGCCTATGTGACCTAGACATAAGTTAAAGGTTAATAACCCTCCCTGGAGGGGAGATAATGTATAGATGGTATCATAAACTGAGTAACCTCAGAGGGGTAAAACTTCATTCCTGTGATAACATCACTAGACCCCATGTGCACCATCCTGGGAACCTAGCAGAAACTATGCTCTCATACCCTATGGATTGTACTTGTTCTGAAAGCCCTTATATCAACCCTCATTTTCCCATCTCTTTGTGGAGTGTTATCTTCATTCCCAGACCACTGCCATCAGAGATGCTCTCCTGTTCATAAGTCCCAATAAAGCTTATGTCTGCTTCTGTGCCCAGTGTGTTCTTTGGTCTCATGGCTGCACCAACTCATGTCCTTCAGGAGTTGGGTTAGAACAATTGGTGAGCCACAAGGTAGGAGACTGAAGGAGTCAGCAGTAGTGGGCATAAAATCAGGAAAAGGAGACTCCACAGGTGAAATCCAGAGTTGGCCTATAACATCCATGTGAGGATAGGTGACTGTCCTCTTGGATGCATGGGGACCACTGAGAGAACATGGGGACACCCTAAAATCTCTTGTAGGTATTCTGTCTGAGCTACAGAAGGCAGCAGAGAAACTGCACTTAAATAAGGAAAAGGGAGACTACCAGATAGTGGTGGCTATAACATGGCCTCTGTTAGGAGACTTGTAGATGGCTACAAAGACAGAACAAGCAACAAAGGCATCTATCTACTGCTTAAAAGAAAATTTAAAGCTAGAAAGGGATAAGCACTAGCACAGACAGAGATGATTTTTAGCAGATTGCCTGCACCAATTTGATGATCAGTTGTAAACCCTGCCTTGTAGATGTGCTTGAACTAGGGGCAATAGGTCTCAAGGATATTAATCACTCATGGGTGGGGCCCTAAGCCATGGGATCCTATGGACTCCACCTCAGATGAGGAGAAAGAGGAAGAATGGGAGGTAGAAGATGAGGATGCCTCAAGTGTGTGCCCTATAATACAACAGAAGTTGAAGGCATTACAAAACCAATACCCTGCAGTCCAGCATTTCCAAGACCGCCAACTAAAAGTTACACATAACCATGAGGGACTATACTGCTGCTGAGTTGGGCAAATTAGGGCAAAGGTACAGGCAGAGATCAAGGGAGTCCTTGCATAACTGGCTTTTAAGATTATAGGACACTGGAGCAGAAGGAGGTGTACTAGCAGTGGTTTTAATGAGTAACTTGGCATCCATCACCACTCACCCTTCTCTATGTCAGCATCACCATACTTCCTCTAGTGAAACAGAAACAATGTCACTATCGGTATGGCTCATAGATGCCAAGGTGCATTGCCTAATGAAGGAGATATACCTAATGCCACCCCTCATTGGCAGTCCATGGAAGAGTTTTACTGGGATTGGTGATGAAACATGCCATTTATACTGCCAAGTGTAATGGCTTTGTAAAGCCAGACAGTGAATCTTTTACTGCTCCCAAACATTATTATAGGCCTCTAGTGTAAGTCCTGAGCCCCCAATGGGGCAGTCTGTGTTGCAAGTGGCACAGTCAGGCTATAGGATATTTAGGGGAATCAGAAAGGCTGTGGAGAAAGGGGGCTGGCATTTGGGCATCAAGGAAGGTGCCCCTAGGACATGATGGTCATAACCGTGTATCACACAAGCAAATGTGGGTGTCCTTATTGCCAACTAGAAATAATAGGTAGGCAGCCTAAAATGGTTTTAGTGAAACTTTGGAGCAAGCGCCCTAAGGACAAGAGATTTATGAAAATGTCCCCTCAGAATGCTGAGGGAGAAGAGAACATAGGGGAAAAAGCTGCCATCCCAACACCGGGAAACTTCTGCTCTCCAAGAGAAAGCCTGGCAAGCACCATTCCTCCTACCCTAGGGGTGGGGTCAAGATCCCTGGGTGATAGCAGTAACTGGGGATCCCAGGGATCATAGGCCACAGGTAAAGTTAGCTATTTATTGGTCTCCTACTCATCAACTAAGAGTATTAGTATTAGTAGACACAGGAGCTGAATATACTTTAATTCATGGCAATGTAGCATGATTCCATGGGTCAGTGTTGGCTACAGATGGCTATGGGAGAAAACAATGTGTGTTAAGTAATAAAATTTAATTTTACAAATTGGACAATTAATGCCCCAAAGACGTACAATGTATATTTTTCCTATTCCCAAATTTAGTTTAGGAATTGACATTCTCCAGAATGCCACTTACAGACTACCATAGGAGAATTCTGCCTCTGATGCAGAGTAATAAAGGTGGTTCTAAGGGGCTAAGCTAAATCATCCCCAGTGAAGGTGCCCTAACTTTGAATAATTGTGGTTACCCAACAATACAAACTCCTGGGGAACACCAATAAATTACTGTTACAATTGAGGAATTAGAAGGATAGGGATAATAATCCTTACCCATAGGCCCTTCAATAGTCTTGTATGGCTAGTATGAAAGCCTGATGGAACATGGTGCATGACAGTAGATTATCATGAATTAAATGAAGCAACACCACCACTGTATGCAGCAGTCCTAAAATTGCTGATTTATTGCAATAAATTAGTACCCAGTTATGTCACTATCAATTTGTTTAGATCCTGCCAATGGTTTCTCTTTTCTTTAATTTATTTTATTTTTTAAAAGATACTTAGAATACATAAATGTTACACAAAAATTATGGGGATTACCATATGCCCTACTCCCCACACCTCCCAAACCCTACCACGAAAACATTCTTCATTAGTGTGGCACATTCATTGCAATTGATAAGTGCATCCTGGGGCTTTGCCATTAAGCATGGACCATAGTTCACAGTGTAGACCATACGCTTTCCCACACAGTTCTGCATGCTATATGCTGATGTAAAATGGCCTATACCTGTTATTGCAATGTCATTCAGGATGATACCCAAGTCCCAAAAAAAGCCCCTGTATTACTACTGTTTTTTCCCTTTCCCTCCTCCCAGAGGCTCCAGTGGCCATTGGCTCCACATCAATGTTGTAATTTCTTCCATTGCTAGAATCACAATATGTCTATAGTAGAATACCAGCAAGTCCACTCTAGTCCATAGTTCTTTCCCCAATCCTGAGGATTCTGGGGTGGTGATGTCCACTCCACATCTAATTGAGAGGGGGCTTATATCCCATGGGGAAGATGGATAGGACTCTCTTACTTGCAGTTGCAGACTCTCTCTGTTCCTTGGGATAGTTATTGTCCATCATCATCTCCTTGTTAGTTTTCCTGGGTGAGTCCAATGAGCTGTAGAGTAGGTGCTGCAACTCCACTGAGGTTCTAGGCCCAGCTGGCACATGGACAGACCAAAGACTCAAGTTGTGAGCCAACTCACTTACGGACATAATCTATGATAAGGTGAAAGTGTGTAGTTGTACATGGAAGGGATATGAAAAGGTAGTGATAATATTGGGTTGGGTGGTGCAGGTTTGACAGGTGAGTAGATTGGGGAGGGTGGATTGGAAGGTCCAGGGAACTGGGGGGAGGCTTGGGAGAGGAACCAGGTGAACACTGGGGATTTGTGGGTATGTGGTTGAAAGTACAAATTTGGGGATGCACTAATGGCAGTATGACAAGGAAGGTTTCCTGGTTTAGGGTGTTGGATTTGGGAGCATTTGGGACAAGGTGAACCTGGAGCAGGTTTCTAGGGAGGGTGTGAGTGATCATTTTGTCATAATGTGTTGTATCAGTGAGTGGAGACCCACATAATGAATGGGAAGGAGTTGGGCTCCCATACTCTGGAGGACCAATTTGTTCACAAGTAGAAAGATGGGGGTCTCTCGAGAGCACAGGTGGTTCCTAACAGGGGAGGAAAAACCAGTGTGTCAAGACCTCAGTGTTGTTGCATGTAAGTATGAATCTTGGTGTCAATGTTTTCTTTAGTATCTCCATAGACAAGTCAAGCCAGCCTGCATTCACCTTCACTTGGGAAGGCTAACAATGGACTTTAAATATTCATCCCCCAGGCTATATGCATAGCCAGACTAACTGTCATGGCCTGTGGCAAAGTATCTGGTCCTATGGAAGAAACCTGTGGCTGTAAAACTATTTCATTATATTGATATCATGTTAACCAGTAATTCTCTTTCAGAATTAAAAGAAGCTTCAGAGACAATAGTATCTCACCTTGAAAGTCCCTGATGAGCAATTAATCAGGACAAGCTGCAAGGCTCTGGCTGCTCTATCAAACACCTGGGCATTGTTTGGTTGGGTAAGACAAAACTATATCCCCTGCTTTAATTGACAAAGTACAATGTTTTCTCACACCACAAACTCAAAAACAATTAATGGCCTTTCTGGGGTTGTTGAGGGTCTGGAGACCATTCATCCCTCATTTAGCTCAAATATTAAAACCATTGTATATGCTAATCAGAAAAGGTCATGCCTGGGATTGGGAGGAAAACCAGCAGTGTGCTTTGGAAGAAGCAATGAGGGCACAGGTTCAAGCACTAGGGGGTTTGGACCCTGACTTTTCCTGAGAATGGATGTGGCCAGCACCCAATATTGGCTTTGGGTGGAGTTTGTGGTAAAGGCAACATTCTAAGTGAGTACCACTTGGGTTTGGTCACAATTATGAAAAGGGGCTAAATTGTGACATAGCCCTTAGAGAAGCAGCTATGCACAGCATACAATGCCTTGTTGCAAGTAGAAGGTTTAGCCCAAAAGTGACCAGTCATTCTTAACAATGCCATCTCTATCCAGGGGTGTATTACAGAAACTAGGAACAAACTTTGCTGTCAGTGTGCATTTAAGTGACTTACCAACCTGGAAAGCTTATCTGCTTCAGTGAAGTGTCTTCAACACCAGCCCTTTAAGTACTGAAATGCATGAGATCCTAGGCTCAGTGTCCTATGTGGAAGATTCTTCAGCCCAAATTACAACCCCCAAGGTGGGCATTGAATTGCCCACTAAAGAAGGCATAAGAACAGTTAGAGAAAATGCATGATACATGGATGGTTTGGCTAGTTGACAGTATCCTGTGTAGATGGCTGTGACTGTGCAGCCCAGCACTGACACTATTTGGTGGGAAACAGGCACTATGCAAAGCAATCAGTGGGCTGAACAAAGGGCAATAAAGATGGTTATTATACATGAGCCTGGGAACACAATTACAATCTGTATTGAGAGTTGGTCAGTGTACAAAGTCCTTACCACTTGGGTGGCATCTTGGAAATAAGAAAAATGAACTGTCATGGTCTACCATCTCTGGGGGAGAGATCAATGGAAGAACATCTGGGGCATCTGCCAGGGGTGACAGGTAACTGTCTATCATGTCCTTGACCACTCTTCTAACAGCCACCTCAAGAATGTTGAGGCAAACCCATAACACTGAGACCACAGAAGTGACAAAATGATGTAACAGAAAAAGCAGACATCATGGCTACCAAGCTTTGTGGTGCTTAGCTCACCAGTTTCAGCTGCCTGTCACTCACCAGCAGCTCATGGACATCACACACCAGTGTCCATTGTGCTTGCTTCTATGACCATGACAATTACCTCATTGGATGGGTCATATTGGTCTGAATGCAGACCACAGTAACATAATAGCAAGTCTATTACACCAGTCCCACCTAACTCTTGGAAGGGGCAAGGTATGCTTTCACTGCTGCAGACACTGCCATGGGACTCTTGAGTTCTTTCCCAGTAGGAAAGGCCAACTAGCAGGCCATTATATGCTGCTGAGAAAGAGTATGTACCCTCTACAGGGGACCACGCAACACATTGAAAATTAGCTGTTGACCCCTGTTGATTTGATTTCCTTTCTTGGCACTGGTGACATGTTTTTATAGGCCTACTATTTTCCTCCATTATTTCTTAGATATTTTTACAATTATTAAAAATTTATTTTTTAAAGAAGCTTTAGATTACATAAATGTTACATAAAAAATATAGGAGATTCTCATATGTTCCATTCTTTTCCCCTCCCACACTTTCCTTGTTAACCCCATCCAGACAAATGGACCACCTGTAACCCCAAGCCATCACCAGTAAGTTTTCCCTGCACCAATAACTGATGGCTAAAACCCCCACACTCTGAAAAATGGGACATGCGGGACCTCAAAGCTGACCTCAAGATTGTCAAACATTCTGTTAAAAATTCCATCATGTCTACCTCATCCTTCCCCAAATCCCCCACTCCACAGAGTAAAAGTCAGGATTTTTCCACTGCCCCTACGCTATTTAAAGAACAGCCCAAATCAGTCAAATGGGCTGAAGTCTCACTTCAGACCCCTGCCATGCTGGTGATGTAATAAACTTCCACACCTGAATTTTGGTCCCTTTCCAAACCTCATAAACCAAGATCTAGCATTTCCTCATTAACATCATCTTTCATTAGTGTGGTACTTTTATTACCACTGATGAATACATATTGAACCATTGTTACTAAGCATGGACTCTAGTTTACATTATAGTATACACGTTACTCCATACAATTTTATAGATTTTGATAAAATGTATCATGGCCTGTATCCATCATTGCAATGTCATGCAGGACAAGACCAATGTCCCAAAAGGCCCCCATGTTATGCCTATTCTTCCCTCTCCCTATCCTCAGAACCTCCGGTGGCCACTGCCTTAATATCAGTGATACAAGTTCTTCCATTGCTAGAATAAAAATAAGTCTACTTTAGTCCATAATCAGTCCATGAATTTCCCCTATGTTTGTTCATTCCTAAATTGTGAGGATTTGGGGATGTAATACCAATGGTGTTTCTGATTGAGAGGCTATTAAGATATTTTTGATATTTCACTTCAAGGTTTACTTTGGTGAAGGCACTGAGATATTTATGTACAAATTGTTATATTTAACTCTATTTTATATGCTTTTGACATTATAACTGATATCATGCTTTTAAATTACACTTAATCTTTTGAGGATGGATTTTCCATTTTCTTGAAAATCTTCATTCAGGATCTAGGAACTATCACATCTCATTTCTTAGCCAAACATTTTACAGGTTTATTTGAACATAATCATACCAAAAATCCCACCACCACACCTACCAGAGATCACTCATATATATTTCAAAGAATTACTTTGCCATTGAGATGAGATAATTAAACAAGCATTAAAGCTGAGAAAACAGAAATAATGCAATTAAATTGCCATTTGAAAAGGAGAAACTGTAACATTTTAATGAGTCTACAAATAAAAGGACAAACAAGCAGACATTAAATAAGAAAGGGAATCACTAGATATCTTCTAAAGAACAAAGGGAAAATGATTGACTCTGGGAAATACCAGTTTGATTTTTCATTTTGTTCTGGACTAATGACATTCTATCTTCTCTTGGTCCTGAGTTCTTAGAAAGGCTTTCAGCTGTGGGACTTTTCTTGGAGGCTGTCAGTCACTAAGAGAAAGAATAAGCTCTACCATGAGGTAAATGAAGAATTGCTACACTAGGATGTAAACCTAAAATATTCTAGGAAAATATTTAAGTAAGAAGAAAAAGAAGCATATGAGGTTTCCAGAAATGGGTGATAAATAACTTGGTGAGGCTTATTCCTGTCTTTAAAAATAGTTGAGACCAAATAAGTAAAAATGATTTCTAAGGAAACATGCGAATTAAATAAGAAATCAAAATCTTGACAGTAATAGTATCATTCAGTGATGTAAGTAAAGACAAATTTTAAGAGCTTGTTAAAATTATTGTTTTTATTAGTAGGAAATATAGATCTCAAAAATGAGAAAAGTTTAAAAGTAAGCATTAAATATGGAAAAAAATTAAATAACAATTAAAATGGAAGGAATATATCTACATGTTTCTCAGACATACATTTTCAGTTGTAATATAAATGTCCAGGCTATTCTTATGTTCTTTATAAGAGATAGGACTAAAGCAAGAGGAAATGGGTATGTTGAGAGTAAAACTATGGAAAATGCCATGCCAGGCAAAAACTCACCAAAAAAAAAAAAAAA
>JAKSZT010054124.1:47337-58406 GCA_026826555.1 Tolypeutes matacus
GATTTATTTGAATATTCTGGATATGAGTTCTTTGTCAAATATATATATATATATATATATATATATATATATATATATTTCAAAAATTGTCATCTACCATTTAACTTATCTTTTGACTATTGTTTTGTGGTCTTTTGATGATCACAAGATTTTAATTTTAGTATAGTCCAATTTATCAACATTTTTTGACATAGTATTTGATATCATGAGTGTTCCCTTGAAAGGGTTCTTCAAAGAAAAGACTCTAGGACAGATTTAATTATTTCTTTGGCCTGGAATACAATGTTAATTTCTTGCTAAAGAGAAAAGGGAATCTAGTGATCCATTGTTGATTTTGAATTACCTGCTTGAGGAAAGAGCCCTGGGGACTAAGTGGCTGCCTTCACTTTACTAAGTTAATATTGATGAGTATTTGTTTGTGAGTTGTTATAGCTGCTTCTGACTGACATAAAGAGAATGCGAAACTGAGGGATTTAAAATTTCAGTCCAAGAGTACTATATAATTCAGAGACTAGAATAAGAAAGGGATTACTCAGGAAAATATAAAACAGGCTAATCATTTCAATAGCAAGATAATGCAGGGATATGGCTAAACCAGTTTTGGAAGAGTAAAAAATTTTTTAAAAAATCAATTTCAGGGACAAACTACCAAGAGCCCAGGCTTGAAAGAACAAAAATATAAAATTAGAATCATCAATACTAAAGAGAATATTTGTGCTTCAAAGGAAACCTATGTAATAGTTTATATCACATCTTTCCTCGCTGTCTCATCCTAGCCTTTCAATGCCTTTGAACTCGTAAATTGTAGATAAATGCTAGCAAGGCAAAAACAAAAAAAAATTGTCTATAAGCCTGCATATTCCATTAAGTGGAGGCACCAAGACTTTCTTCCCCTTCTAGAAGATGACAATTTTCCCACATTTGCACATTTATTTCAATATTACTGATTAATGAACATTTGAGATCTATGGATTCTTTTTTGAACTCTTGCCAATGAGGTTTGTTAAATTGTCAAAATCATTCAGAATAGAGCTGGCTTAAATAAAATAGAGGCCTCTGAATGGGAATTGAGTGTTGTTTTATGGGAGTAATGGACTTAAATACTGGCAGACTTCTCTGAGACTTTCAATATTACTAAAAAGATCAGGAAAGTAGACAAAGAAATAAAAGAAAGCAAAGAAACAATTATCTATTAAAACTTTCAGGATTGATGAAAATGTCCTATACACACTATCCAATATGATAGCTATTAGGCAAGTTCCATTACTAAGCACTTGAAATATAGGTAGTCTGATTGAATAAATGAATTATTAATTTAATTTAACTTTAATTAATTCAAGTTCCTGCCATATTGGACAGCAAAGATAAAGAGTGCCATGTCTAAATACTATAAATATTATTAAAATTCTGCAAATCTTTTTCAAGGGTAAACAGTGACTCATAGTAATGATTAACATAACTTCAAACAATACAATAACAGGTGAAACTGTTTCTATCTTCAATATCAACTATGCTGCCACGTGGATCTGACCTTTGGTTTGGTGAGAATGGTCAAATATGATGACATCAAGAAGGTGGTAAAGCACACATCATATGGCTCCTGAAATCGCATCCTGGGGTACACTGAGGACCAGGTTGTCTCCTGAGACTTTACCAGTGACATGAACTCTAACAATTTTGATTCTGGGGCTGGCATTGCCCTCAGCACTTTGTTAAGCTCATTTCCTAGTACAACAATGAATTAGGCCATAGCAACAGGGTGGTGGATCTTATGGTCCACATGACCTCCAAGGGTAAGAGCCCCCTAGACCAGCAGCCCCAGAATCAGCACGAGAGGAGCAGAGAAGCAGTCGTGGCTGTGGAGTCCTAGCTTAAGTTGAGAATCACCCATCCTCCACAGCTTCCACACCAGACCCCTGAAGAAGGGGAGGGGCTCAGAGGGCCATACTTTGACATGTACCATCAATAAATACACTGTAACCAGCCAAAAAAATAATAATTAGAATTGATGAAGAAGAACAGAAAATTAAAATAAAGAGAAAATTTTAAGGATACCTAAATACCTCATGTATCACTGCCTATAGCCCTAGGTGCTTAAAAGTAGTTAGGTTCACAATTAAAGGAAAATTATATTCAGTTATTTGCCCTTATGTCTGTTGCTGCTATTATTGTTTTGATCATGTAATTTATTTTAATAATTAAAATAAAATACTAAAACAAAAGAGAAAAGCTGGTAATTACTTTAGGCTAAATAGCCTAATATTGTTACTAAACTGCTAGCCAGCAAAGAAAACAAAAAAATCTTCAATTTGGGGTTATTTCTAAATTTTTACTAATTTGTGATTGGTATAAATAAGCCATATATTTATAGAATGCGAAGAACAGCATTTGAGTAAAACCTACCTGGAGGCAGATAGATATTTAATTTATATGAAGAAGCTTTGGAAAGATATTTTGGATATTTGAAATTAGTATAGCTTTTTACGTATTAGTGTGCATCATGCACAAAAATTTACAATCTACAATGCAACAGTATTTCACAAAATGGAATGTGAATTGTGCATGTTAATACATAAATATCTTATCCAGAATTTTAAGGAGGAATAAAAGCCTAATTTCCAAAGAGAAAAATGGAGAAAGAGATTGGACTGAAAATTTACCAATTAAATGTTACACATGGAATGGAAGAATGGAAAAATTAAATTTCTAAAATAATGTGACAATATATTACTAATTTTCCCATATGAACAGAAAAAATAAATGCAAAAATTGTTATTTTAAAGCTGGTGGGTAGATTAGGAAGCGCAGGTTGGAATACCCAGGGCATGTAATTATGAATCTTGTCATTCCATGAGTCAAGACAGGGGAATGTCATATGCCCCAGGGGGATGGGGAGGAAGGAACAGTTAAGATCAAAAGGGTTATTTAGTGGTCATGGGAAAGGTTTTTCATTACCTTACAGTAATGGACATAGGAAATGGTAAATACCATAAAAAATTATTAAACTGTACTGTCTAAATTGTAAACTATACTATAAACCATGGATAATGTTTAGTTGCTATATTTTACTATCTGTATAACAGTTACAACAATGCTAACATTCATTTTTTAAAAAAGGTTTTAGTATGGGGTGGGGAAGGGGGAGGGAGTTTGGGTATGTGGGAGTCTCTAGTATTCTGTGTGTGACTTTGCTGTGACCTAAAACTTCTTTAAAAATTTAATGAAAATTTGGGAGACAATGGAGAATGTGAGGAGGAGGGTGTCACAGTACACTGGACATCCGATAATACAGTGATAAAAGGAAAAAAGAATAATGTTTTTAAAAAGGCTTTTTTTTGTTTTATTTCCATTTTTTTGAATGTCCCAATCCACTAATTATATTTTATTTTTAGTATAGTTTTTTTTTTCTTCTGAGTTTCCTTGTATTTATCTATTGCATTTAAGCTTATCATTATTATTTCTTTCTCCCATTAATTGTATTTGGTTATTATATGGGCTTCATATTCAAGGAAGGTTTAGATCACAAAAGATTTACAATGGGGGCTACAAAAGATCATTGGTGGGGTGTGTCTGGGATGGGGGATTCGGAGTAAGTTCATCTGAATATACATGAAAGATATATAAAATTGTTCAAATGATCAAGGGATAGGGCATGGTCATAGTGGGTAGACAATCTCTCAATAAATGAGGAAATCTGGAGAGCTCTGCCACATTCTCCAAGGGAGCAGCAAAAGTCCCCTGAGTGCAGGGGCAGTGTCTGGCAAAAGAGGATGGTCCACTGATGGGTTCTTGTTATTGATGACTAGCCTTATGAGTCTTTGCTCTTGTAATTGAAACTTAGCCTACTGTTATGGGGTGCCTAAGTGTTGCCACCCGAGAGCCTCCTTGTTGCTCAAATGTGGCCTCTCTCTAAGCCAAACTCAGCATATGAATACATTTCCTTCCCCCCAACATGGGACATGATTCCCGGTGATGAGCCTCCCTGGCAATGAGGGATTAATACCAAGTGCCAACTGGCAACATGACTGGAAAAAGACCTTGAATAAAAGGGGGAAAATGTAAAGTCAAATGAGTTCATGTGGCTAAGAGACTTCAAAGTGAGTCAGGAGGTCATCCCAGAGGTAACGCTTACACACACCTCAGTAGGATCTCATAAAACACCAAAGTGGATATCACCCCACACAGGGGGGCTCCTGAGGGCTCTGGAGACACCCAGGTCCTATATAAGGGGGGATAGCCCCAGAGATTGATGCCTTATCAGTGGGCTCTACTTTGGAATCTGTGCTCCTGAGATTGACAGAGTTGGACTCAAATAAATCCTCCCTGCACATCGTCCATCAGTCGCTTCTATTCAAACCTATATGTGATGCAGGAGTTTTTAGGTGTATTTCCAGAGACTGAAGCCTCTAGCCTACCTATGTGCCAGGTGTGCGTGGAATCTCGGTGGAGCCGCAACTCCTACCCTACAGCTCAATGGACTCATCCAACTCACCTAGCGAGGAGACGACAATGGGCAACGGCCATCCCAGCTGCAGGCAGGATAATCCCATCTACCATATCCATGGGATATAAGCCCTCTCTCACTTGGAGGTGGAGTGGACATCACCATCCCAGTCCCCTCAGGATTGGGGGAAGATGTTTGGACTGGAGTGTACTTAATGGTATTCTGTTGTAGACATATTGTGATTCAAGCAATGGAAGAAATTGTAACAGTGAGGTGGAGCTGGTGGCCACTGGATACTTTTGGGGCAGGGAGGGGAAGGGCAGTTGAAATACAGGGGCTTTTTCGGGACTTGGGGGTTGTCCTGAGTGGCGTTGCGGTAATGGATGTAGGCCATTTTACATCAGCACATACCATGCAGAACTGTGTGGGAGAGAGAGTGGTCTATGATGTGAACTGTGGTCTATGCTTGGTGGCAAGGCCCCAGGATGTGCCACACTGATGAAGGATGTTTGTGTGGGATGTTGTTGGAGGTGTGGTAGGTGGAGAACATGGGAATCCCTGTAATTTCTGTGTAATATTTAGGTAATCTAAGTACCTTTAATATATATATAAATAACATTTATGTAAACAAATGCCCATATATGCATATATATTTATATATCATTTTACAAATATTTGTATATATTGTGAAAAATTTGATTTTTACCCACAATAAAAATAAATAAAATAAATAAATAAATAAAATCTAAAAAAAAATAATGCTGATTAAAAGACAGTGAGGCAGTTACCCTGATACTCTTTTGAAAGTAGTGGGAATTGATGATATATTCTAGGAGTTACACATTTTACTATAACAGTCAATTTACCAAATCACATTAATTGGTCTGGAGGTTGTAATTTCAACTTCGATTTTAAAAGTCATCATAAATATAAATAAAATTGCATGTAATAATAAATCAATTGAATATACCAAGGTCACCAAAAAGAAGGTAAGATTAACAAGAGTTTTCTGCAGGTCATAAGATAATATGAGTTGGGATGTAAATAGAATAACAAGTAACATTGAAATGAACTTATAATTAAGTGGAGACATGAAGAATCTATTCTTAAAGTGTAGAAGTTAAAGACAGAGGATGTAGAGGAGAATAATCAAGAGAAAGAGGAAAGGGAAACCACAAAGTCCAGAATAGAAATAGGGATAAAGGAAGGAATTACAGACTAACTGGGGGAAAAAGGGAAAGAAAGGAAAAGGAAGGCACAGAACTTTTGGTAAGATATATTCAGAAAAGGAGAACTAGAGTCATAAATATGTGGAGGTAAGACATGTTCAGAATTATTTCAGGATTGTGATAGACCGTGATTCCACATAACAAAACAAACCATTCCTGATTATTTTTCCTTCTAAATCTGATGTTAATAAGAATGTTGTCATCACCAACTTTACACATTCTTAATTCTTAAGTGATCAGAAATTTAAAAAATTTGACAAATCCTATAATGGTTCTGTTCTGAACTCCACAAGTAAGTATTTAATTAGCATGTACCAACAGAACCCTTAAAGACAGGTCGTGAATATTTATGCACCCCCATTTTAACTACAGGTACCCTAAAAAGAAAGGGTAGTTCCAGTAATAAAAATTTTTAAATGCTATTTTCATGACAACTCTAAAAATGTTGGGGGATTGCAATGTATTTGGAAACACTGACAGTGAATGTAAAACATACAGAATTTGCTCCCAAACAGAACATGATAATATGAAATTGATAGTGGAAGGAGAAATATTGAGTCTAGTATTTCCAAGCTATGCATTTACTAAACATAAAGTAAGTTAATAAAATTTTGACCTGGTATGCTCTTAACACATCACATTGTTAAATTCTGTTGATTAAAAAAGGAAAATAGAGGTGTCTCTTTATTTTGAAACGTTATTCATATTAATTAAAACTACATATAAAAGTCAAGAAACCATTTTGCAAGCTTTATTGCTATCACTTTTCCTATTGCTGTCTGCTTATCCTTGTTTCTCAGACTGTATATGAGAGGATTCAGGGTAGGGGTAACATCATGTAAAGCACAGATGGCAATTTCAGGGATGAAGATTTGAAAATTTTTGCCAAATATGTAGTAAGCCCGCAAAAAAGCATCATCACAGTGACGTGGGGCAGACAAGTTGACAAAAGTTTTTGACTTCCCTTTACAGATGGGATTCTTAGAACAGTGACAAAAATGTGAACATAAGAAACAACCATTAAAATGAAACACACAAAAGCAAAACAACAGCTGAAAATAAGAAATGCATCTTTGAAAATATGCTCTCCATAACAGGAAAGTGTAAGCAGTGATGGAATAACACAGAAGAACTGGTGAACTATGTTGGACACACAGAACATGAGAGAGAATGTGCCTGCTACATGAATGGAGCAATAAACACATCCACCGAGCCATGATGCTGTTGCCATCTGCACACAGTCACCTCTGTGCATGATGCCCTCATAGTGCAGAGGAGGGCAGATGGCTGCACAGCAGTCATAGGACATCACCATAAGGAGGGCAAACTCTGTGCCAGAGGAAAATACAACAAGAAAAACTTGCATGGCACATCCTAGGAAGGAGATAGAATGACTGTTGGTCAAAGAGTTCATGATGGATTTTGGGACAGTGATAAAGATAAAGCAGATATCAAGGCAGGACAAATTCTTCAGGAAGAAACACATGGGAAGTTGGAGATGCTGGTCAATGGTGGTGGCACTGATAATGAGGAAGTTTCCCAGTACTGCTGCCAGATAAATGAGGAAGAAAATTGTGGCATTCAGTCTCTGTAGCATCCAGTCTTCAGGGAATCCCATGAGCAAGAATTCCATTATGATAGTCATGCTGATAAATTTCTCAGGCATGCTGATTCTTCAGAGTGAAAATAGAAAAACAAAAGACAACATTCTTATTCAGATCTCTCCACCTGCTCTCTTCTCTTAGTGCTTTAAAGATTTTCTGATATGAATGGTGTGCTAAGAGTTATCAGTCTACTCTGGAGTAATTCTAACATATGAAATTGATTTCCTTTTAAAATAGAGTGAATGGTAATAATAATAATATGAACGTTATTAAATCTGCCTGTGAGCTGGGCATGGACACAGAAGTGCTAAGTCACTTACAGTGCCTTTGGACTCTGGAAGGCAGAAGTAATGGTTTTGGAGTGTATTCTGAATATCCAAGAGCTAAATTTCTTTACTAAATTAATGAAAAAAATATGTTCTTCTTTTCGTACAAAGTTTTATTTTCTTTCTTTCTTAAAAACACCTTAGATATTTGTGGACTGTTCTTGGCACCCAGCAGAAAATATTTCAATTTCCTAAGCATAGGGAAATGCCCTATACTTTCCAGAGCTGGGTAAAGTATTGCAGGGAAACAAGATGACAAAATAAAGAAAATATATATTGGTATATCATTGGGTAAATCCATGTTTAAAATCTCTATATGTATGTATGTATGGAGTTGTGTAAATGTGTGTGCACATATAAGTATTTGCACAAACCTATACAATTAGGTAATTTTAAATGAATTATATGTGTCTGTGTTTGTTTATATTTTAGAATGCTATTGGAAAACTTCCCATATATCATATCCAAAAATGAGAGTGGGTCTTGTTTTCTAGGAGCTACAGTGGTGGAATTAGTGTTCCAATTACTATGTGAAAATATCAGAATGGCTTGTACAGGGAAAATATGATCTATCTAGTCAATGCAAAAATAAAGAGAAATCAGGATAGACCAGCTTGTCAGACACTGACTTGACAAAATGTAAGGAACTGAACTGATTTGAAAATAGTCCTATTCAAGCATGGAGTCATCTCCGAGTATCTTATCATCCTTATTTTGAGGAGAAAGGAGCAGATGGAATAAACCAACCTACACAGTACTAAGGAAGCTATGACTCACGATGAACTGAAGTTGGCTCACCATGTAGAAATCAGCAGTTTCTCAATTCCATATCTCCCTTAAGGGTTTCTCTATGCAGTGTAGATCTAGAGGCAGAGATTAAAATACTACTATCTATTTTCATACTTAGAAAGTGACCCCTCTTGAGAAATTGGGTCTGGATGAACAGGATTGTATCATATTACTTGTGTTCTTTCCAGATACCAATTCACTACCAAACTGCATTTTCTCTCAAGTGTTCAGAACTAAAATATCATAAGATGTATGTATTTTCAGGAGTTCCTAGATGGCTAATTAAACTTGGATCTAACTTGCCAAAAATTGAGTCCCATGGCATATTTTCCTGTGAGACCATGGACAGCTGCAGATTTGAAGCCCATGGAGCCCAGATTTTCAATCCTGTGCTGTGATAAATATGTTTGTCACCTTGATTATAGGTTGGCATCCAGTTGTTTGGTCAAACAAGCACTGGCCTGATTGTTACTGTGAGGATATTTTGTGGTCTTAACAGAAGTTAGTTGACTTCATCTATGGCTAATTACAACTACATTCAACTGAGGAGGCTCCTTTCACAATGAGAGATGTCTTATATAATCAGTTGAAACCCTTAAAAGAAGAAGTGATGATTTCATCAATTTGGCCAGGCAGATTTTCATGGGAAGTTCAGTGAAACCCTTCATCAGACTTCCCAGCTTGTGGCCTGTCCTCCAGAATTTGGACTTGCCCATTCCCACAACCACATGAGCCAATTTCTGTTAAAAGAATTTCATAATGCATACCTACCTACACACACACACACACACACACACACATATATATCCTGTCAGTTCTGTTTCCTGAGAGAACTCTGACTAATGCAAGTGCCAGGTGTCATACACAGGGATTTATGTGAATCACATTAAATAAATAGGACCCATATTCAGTTACTTTTCTTATTTGGATAGAAATTATTATTGTCATTGTGTTAGGCACTTTTTCAAGATCTGAATTCAGATACTGGCGTGACCTAAATTCAATAATTTGTACATATCAGAGTGCTTTTATTACCACCTTTTATTTTTTTCTTTTTATACATAAAATTAAATTAAAATATTCTCTATGAAAATGATTTAAAAGTTAAATATGAAACATAAGGGGGGGCAGAGGTGGCTCAAATGTTTGGGCATCTGTCTCCCATATGGAGGGACCTGGGTTCAATCCCCGTGGACCTCCTGGTAAATATAAAAATATAGAAGGTGTGTGGGTCACCAGTCCCGCAATGGGTGAACCACCCAGGCCCTGTGCATGAGTGCGCCATCAGGACCCTGAGCAGGTGTGCCATCAAATCCCACTGAGCCATGCAGTAAGATGATGAAATAACAGGAGTGTGACACAAGGGAAAGCCAAAATCAGACATGCCAAAAAACCAGGAACTAAGGTGGCGCAGCTGGTAGGATGCCTCTTTTCCACATCAGAGGTTCCCAGGATCGAATCTTGGTGATGACAGGAAGAGAAGGATGAGAAAAGAGGACAGGAAAAAAACACAGAGAATTGCTCAGTGAATGGGCAAAAAAAACAACAGCAAAAATGGTGTGTGTGAAAATGGATAAAAGTAAATTAATTAATTAATTTAAAAAATAAAAATACATTAAAAAAAAAAAAAAACAGATAATGGGGGAGCCGATGTGGCTCAGTGGTCAAGCACCGGTTTCCCACATATGAGATACCGCAGTTCAATCCTGGCCCCAGTATCTAAAAAAAATAATAATAATAAAATGTAATCTTTAATCCCATAAAAACTATAATTATATGCATTGAACTTGTCAAATATCACCAATAAAAAGGCAGAAATTAGAAGTGATTTTAAAAAATGAACCAAGAATGTGACGTAAACAACAAAAAACTCCTTTCAAATATAATTCTACAGGTAGGCTAAAAATTAAAATTAAGAAAATTATACTAGGCAAACCCTAATTTAAAATGCTGGTGTGGTTCTATTGTTACCACAAATAAACTAACAAGAATAGAGGAGGTATGACATGATAAAATGATCAATATACAAAAAAGACATAATCTTACATGACAGCTGAAAAACAGATGAAGTAAAAAGCCTCAGAATTGAAAGTGGAAATAAATCCCCATTTACAGTTAGAGTTTTCAGCACTCCTTTCTCAGTAATTGCTAAGACAAAGAATATGAAAAATGACATAGAAAATCTGAACAATGCCATTAATCAACTGTATCTAAGTGGCATTACTAAAATATTCCACCCAACAACAGCAGAAATCACATTTCTCTCTAATTTACATGGAATATCTACAAGTATAGAACATGTCCTGGATAGTACAAAAAACCCTAAAAATTTGTAAATAATTGAAATTATATGAAGTATGTTATTTGACAATAATGAAATTGAACTTAAATCAACAATAGAAAGATAACAAGAAAAACTTTCAACAATTCAAAATTAAATAGCAAATTTCTAAAAAAATACATTTGTCTGAGAGGAATATTTTGATCTGAACTTAAGTGAAAATACAACCACCACAATTTCACAATTTGTGTAACACAGCTAAGTCAGTGCTTAGAGGTCTTCTTTTTTTTTTTTCTTTTTTTTTTTGGTTCTAGATTATTTATCTTATTTTAAAAGAAATTATATATTACATAAATGTTACATAAAAAATATAGGCATTCCCATATGCCTCAAACT
>JAKSZT010054124.1:70663-89231 GCA_026826555.1 Tolypeutes matacus
GGGTGGGTCATGAGAAGAACTAGAAGTGTCTTTTAAGACAACTTTCTTAGGATATTTCATTAGAGCTTCACCTGGTGAAACAGAACAGACAGTGTCTGAGGGATGTTTCCTCAAGGAAAGTGTTTATAAATTTATCAGGCTTAGCATGGTTAATCACTTTAGGTGGTTAAATGGCTTATTCCTTAAGAAAAATTAGAGATTGAGGTGCTAATTCCTCTGGGTAGACATTACAAGTTTATCTGCAAAGAATTAGCAAGTTTAGCATTTTAATGTATCCACTTTTTTCATGACAACAAATATATCCCCATTCCAATTATCATGAACCAATTCCTCTCAAATGAATATTGATCATATCAACAGTGGTTATAATTATTATAATAGATTTTTATCAAATATAAATGCTAAAAATTGCCATAATCATTTTGAATTAAAGTACTTGATAGCAAGCAAAATGTGATATTTTTATTTCATATTGTTAATATCTTGCATGTATTTTATTTATAGATTTTATATTTTGCCCTTTCAAAATATTTGCTTTGATTCCAAGGCACAGTTTAAATGTAAGGAAAATCTGGTTTTCATTAATGAAATTATATAATTTAATATGCCTATTAATTTTGGTTATAGTGTTTTATCAAATCAACACTGTGGGTATATCTGGACAATATCATTGTGGTCATCATGAAAATGTGAACCCAATCCACAAAATTAAAATTCCCCAGTCTTTTCTATTTTCCTGTGAATACAAATATTCATAAATAATCAAATTTAAAAGTGGAATTCATTATTTTATGTATCTGTGATATTTGTCTGATAGCATTTAAATAAATATATGACATGCATTCATATCAATTTAAGTATATGTGGCATTGTATTTCTATAAAGATGTACCAGTGCTGTTTTTGAAAGAGCATTCCACTGGTATTTCATATAGATTTGTTGATTTTTAAAAAAATATTTATGATTTATTCCATCTTATCAAAACCTCAACTTTAAAAAGTTTATATTTTCAAAATTGTAAACAATATTTTCTTAATTTTAATTATCTGTCCATCACTATAGTTTCTCTATGGTATATAAAAATGAAATTACATCTCTTTTTTTTTTCAGAAGTAAATTATTTTTATTTTTTAAACATACTTAGTTTACATAAATATTACACAAAAAAATATAGGGATTCCCTTATGCCCCACCTCCAACACCTCCCACAACCTCCCACATAAACATCCTTCATTAGTGTGGCACATCACCTGCAATGGATAAACACATCCTGGGGCAATAGTGAACAATACAGTTATGAACATTGGTATGCATAAGTCTGTTTTTGTCTTTGCTTTCAATTCTTCTGGTTATAACTGAGCAGTGGAATTGCTGGACCATACAGAATATCTATAATTAGTTTTTTGAGGAATTGCCATACTGTTCTCCAGAGTGGTTGGAACACTCCACAATCCCACCAGCAGTGGATCAGGGTTCCCATTCCTCCACATACTCTCCATCACTTATACTCTGCTGTTTTTTTTAATAGTTGCCATTCTAATGGGTATAAGGTAGTATCTGTAACCTTTGGCAATTTGATGTAATTATGAATTCCAAAAATATAATTGGATCATGCTTGTAAACTGATCTGTTAATCTGGGCATTTTTAAGTTATGATTAGGGTGTTGATTGGGCCACCTCAGCAGGGTGTTGAGCCCCACCCTTTGGTGGGTGGGGGAATCAAATATAAAAGGCAAGGCAAAGGACAGAGGGAGCAGTTTTTGAGAAGCAGTTTTGATGTTTGAGTTTTGATGTTCTAGAGAAGGCCCCAGGAGAAGGGAACTGAGGCATTTGCCTGATAGTCTACAGCTGACCTTGTGGAGGAACCAGAGGAGCTAAGCCAAGAGAGAAAAGCAGCCCCAGGAAGAGAGGAACCCAAGAAGCCTGAACCCTGGCAAACGTCAGCAGCTGTCTTGCTCCAAAACATAGCAACAGATTTTGGTGAGGGAAGAAACTTATGCTTTATGGCCTGGTAACTGTGGACTTCTACCCCAAATAAATACCCTTTATAAAGACCAACCCAATCTCTGGTATTTTGCATTAGTGAACCTTTGGCTGAATAATACAGTATCTCATTGTAGTTTTGATTTGCATTTCTCTAATAGCTAGTGATGTCGAGCATCTTTTCATTTGCTTTTTAGTCATTTGTATTTCTTCCTTGGAGAAGTGTCTTTTCAGGTCACTTGCCCATTTTTAAATGCATTCTTTGTCTTTTTATTTTTGAGGTGTAGGATTTCTTTATATATGCAGGATATTAAGCTCCTATCACATATATGTTTGCCAAATACTTTCTCCCATTGGGTAGGCTGCCTTTTTATTTTCTTGATAACGTCCTTTGAGGTGCAAAAGTTTTTAATTTTGAGGAGATCCCATTTATCTATTTTTTTCTTTTACTGCTCGTGCTTTGGCTGTGAAGTTCATGAAACCATTTCCTATTACAAGGTCCTGTAGATGCTTCCCAACATAATCTTCCAAAGTCTTTATGGTCTTGGCTCTTGTATTTAGATCTTTGATCCAGCTTGAGTTGATTTTTGTATAACATGTGAGATGGTGTTCCTTTCTCATTCTTTTGGATATGAATATCCAGTACTCCAAGCATCACTTGTTGAAGAGGCCATTCTTTCACACCTGAGTGGTCTTCATGGCCTTGTCAAATATCAGATGACTGTATATGTGAGGATCTATATTGGAACTCTCAGTTCAGTTCTTTTGGTCAGTATGTCTGTTCTTGGTCCAATATCATGTAGTTTTGACCACTGTATCTTTGAAGTATGTATTAAAGTCAGGTAGTGTTACACCTCCAAATTCATTTTTCTTTTTCAATATGTCATTGATGATTCAAGGCCTCTTACCCTTCCAAATAAATTTTGTAGTTAGTTTTTCCAATTCATTAAAAAATACAGTGTTGATATTTATGGAAATTGAATTAAATCTGTAGATTAGTTTTGGTAGGATAGACATCTTGATGATGTTTAGTCTTCCTTTCCATGAACAGGGAATTTCTTCCATTTATTTAAGTCTTCTTTGATTTTCTTTAACAGTGTTGCGTAGTTTTCTGTATATAAGTTCTTTATATCTTTAATTAAATTTATTCCAATTTATTTGATTCTTTTCATTACTATTGTAAATGGTATTTTTTTCTTAATTTCCTCCTCAGATTGCTCGTTATTGATGTACAGAAATGCTACTGAATTTTGAGCATTGATCTTATAACCTGTGACTTTACTTAACTCCTTTATAAGTTCTAGAAGCTTTGTTGTAGATTTCACAGGGTTTTCTACGTATAGGATCGTGTCGTCTGCAAATAATGAAATTTTTACTTCTTTTTTTTTCCATTTGGATGTCTTTTATATCTTTTTCTTGTCTCAATGCTCATGCAAGTAGTTTTAAGACAATGTTAAATAGGAGTGATGATAGTGGGCATCCTCATCTTGTTCCTGATCTCAGAGGGAAGGCTTTTAGGATTTCACCATTGAAGATGATGTTAGCTTTGAGTTTTTCATATATACCCTTTATCATGTTCAGAAAGTTTCCTTCTATTCCTATCTTTTGCAGTTTTTTTTATCAGGAAAGAGTGCTATATTTTGCTGAATGCTTTTTCTGCATCTATAGAGATGATCATGTGCTTTTTTTCTTTCAATCTGTTAATGTGGTGTATTACATTGATTATTTTCTTATGTTGAAACATCCTTGAATACCCAGAATGAAACCCACTTGGTCATGGTGTATAATTCTTTTGATATGTTGTTGAATGCTATTGGCAAGTATTTTTTTGAGCATTTCAGCATCTAGGTTCATTAGACAAATTGTTCTGTAATTTTCCTTTCTTGTGGTATCTTTGTTTGGCTTTGCTATTAGGGTAATTTTGGCATCATAGAATGAGTTAGGCAATGTTCCTTCTACTTCTATTTTTTGGAAGAGCTTAAGCAGGATTGGTGTTAACTCTTTCCAGAATGTTTGGTAGAATTCAGCCGTGAATTCTTCTGGGCCTAGACTCTTCTTAATTGGGAGGTTTTTGGTGACTGAGTTTAACTCTTTACTTGTAATTGGACTGTTGAGCTCATCAATTTCTTCTTTCATCAATGTAGGCTGTTTGTGATTTCTTAGGAATTGTCCATTTCCTCCAAATTATCGTTCTTGTTGTCTTATAATTTTTCAGAGTATCCTCTTATGATACTCTTTATTTCTGTGGGGTCAGTAGTGATATCCCCTTCCTCCTACTGTATTTTGTGTGTTTGCATCTGCTCTCTCTTTTTCTTTGTTAGTCTGGCTAAGGGTTTGCCAATTTTATTGATCTTCAGGGAACCAGCTTTTGGTTTTGTTTATTTTTTCTAGTGCTTTCTTATTTTCTATTTCATTTAGTACTGCTCTAATCTTTGTTATTTCCTTCTTTCTACTTCCTTTGGGATTAGTTTGTTGTTGTTTTTCCAATTCCTTCAGGTGTGCAGTTAGGCTTTCAATTTCAGCCCTTTCTTCCTTTTTTTTTCTGCTAACAAGAAACTTTATTGAATTTGCCAAAAATCTTCCATCTCTTACTGATTTGTTTGTAGCCTGTGTAAATAAAATATCACGTGTTCAAGCAGTCTCACTTGCTCTTTAGGACACAATGATTATATGGATGTAAACCCAAAGGAGCATGATAAAAAAGTCAACAATATGCACTTTTTCATGATAATGATAAAGTAATTGAATAATAATGGCTCACTTTTCTAAATGTGTATAACTTATATGAGGAAAAATAAATCCCAACTTCATGAAACAGAATAAGCTATTTAACAAAGATGGACAAATATATTCTGATTTTGACTGATTAAATTTTATGGATATTTCAATAAATTAATTTCTTCACAATCTATATGAAAGAAAGTTTTACTTGGAAACTAAAAGTATACTGAGTTTTCTATGAAGTAGAAGTAGAACAAAATCATGAGACATCCAGAATTTTTAAGAAAATAAAATATAATAACGTAAACTTTGCTTCTCAGATATTACAAAGCAATACGTTAGTTTAAACAACAAAATATTGGTGATAGTTGCCTTTTCTGACCTACAGAAAAGGAAAATTTCATGTATTTCAATATAATATGTTCTTGTTTCTGGAATAGCCAAAGTGACATATAGATAAGAATAGACAGTTTTATGAAAATGATTATATTTACAAACATAATTATATAAAGTTAAAGGCAACATTGCAAATGATTTGGAAAAATTTAGTACTGCCAGTGTTATAATGGGGCTAAGCTAAACCTAAGTCAGCATTTCAAGATTCAACATTGCATATTCATGCCCTCTGTCAAAGATTCCATTTTTACAAATTTTGAGATGTCAAAATATCAATCCCTCTTTCTGTTTCCTTATATAGTTTTATCTAATGTTCATTCTCTTGCTCACTGGACACCAATTTTCATATGTTTTCTTCTAAAATATATAAATATCAATTGATGAATATCATCACTTTGTCTTTATCACTGAGGGTTGTAATTTTTGTAGTTCTTGACTATTAACTTGATAGTATCATCTTCAGGATACATGATAAGTTTAATTTTCTTCAACTAAAAGTGTATTAATGAATTTAATGAGTGATATGACATGATCATGCTTATTCTACATGATTATTTAATCTTGAATAAATAGTTAGAAGGGAAAAAAATGTTTATTCATGATGTTGCCAGACCCTTGCAATGCACATTGTTCTCTCACTATAGTTTGCAATTTCATATGCTTGTTGCTCTTCCCTGAGACTAAACTGCTTGAGTTCATTAATTTCCTTTCAAGAATCACACTCTTAAGTTAAAAAGTGTGTAATGAACACATGATTCAATAGTCTCACCAAATTTTGCTTATTTTTTTCTCAAATCTAAATTCAATATCCTTGCATGTATTTTCAGTAGCATCAAGTTTCAATTTCAAATAACTTTCACCATTGTAATGTGTTCATGGATTTATTTTACAATTATTGCATGACCATTAACAGATTAAGTTTAAATTGTTTCAAATATATCTTCATCTCTCCTTTATTCCATATAATTCATTCCTTTCAAACTACCTTAATTACAAATTCCACACATTCAAACATTTGCATGAAATTCTTCACTGAATTTCCAAGTTAATCATGTTTGAGTGCTGCTTTCCATAATTACTGTGGGATACAATTTTACTAAGTTTCTGCCCTTACATATGAAGGATCCCTCTACGTCTAGGTTCCAATAACATATTCCTCATTTTCTCCTAAACCCTCAGTATTCTTCAAGTCCAGATGATCACAAACAGTTTTTTCACAGTAATTTGTTTTTTTAAGGTGATTTAGTACTTTTCTATAATGCTCTTCTCTCCCCTCTAGCCTTCACCATCAGAAAATTCAATGTATATATTTAAGCTAAAAGTCTGTACAAGGATATCTAGGATTTTCCTATCATTTCACCCTAAATTCTTCCAGAACCTTCCTATTGCCCAATTCCCAAACCATTTCCATATTTTTAGATATTTTTATAGAGGCACTCCACTTCTAGTTACCAAAATAAATATTAGTTTTCTATCACTTTTTTAACAACTTACCACAGATTCTGCAGCTTTAAACAGCACCTATTTATTTTTTCACAGGTCAGAATTCTGGCAAGGCACATCTAGATCCTCTCCTAAATGTCTCATAAGGCCAAAATTAAGGTGTGAGTCTTGATTGTCTCTTATCAGAATTCTCTGGGGAAGAATCCACTTCCAAGCTCATTCTGGTTACTGAAGCAATAAGTTCCTTGTGGTTATGGGATTGAATCCCCATTCCTTGCTGGCTGTCAGCTGGGGGCTGCTCTAAGCCTCTGAAGATCATCTGCATTCCTCGACACATGAACCAAAGCCCTCCACCATCAAAGTCAACCAAAACGCATCAAATCCCCATCATGTTGCAAATCTCTGACAAAGATGTCTTGACAACCAACATGAAGAAAATTGGTTTGACCCATCCAGATAATCTCAGTATCTTAAATTTGGTCTTTAATTACATATATAAAATCCCTACTTAGTATTACTTAGATTAGTCATATTTGATTAAATAACAAGGGGATGGGAACATTGGGGGAAGGAAGGTTGCTACCACAGGTATAATATAAGTTGAAAAACATGTTCTCAGTTTATAACTAATCTTTTATTTTTGGTGGTGGTTGTGGGATTTTATTATTATTAATAAACTGTATTAATAAATGGGCAAGGAACAACATGGGTGAGCTTTGAAGACATATTTTATGAAATAAACCACAAACAGAAAGATGAATATTGTATGATTTCATTGATACAATATAATTATAATATGAAAATTCATAAAGTCGTAAACTAGAATTCAGGTTAACAGTGGCTGGCTGGGGGTGGAGAATGGAGATTTATGGTTGTTATACACTTTCTATTTAGGTTAATGGAAGCGTTTTTGTAATGAATGTTGTTGATCGTGACACAACATTGTAAATTAACACCACTGAATTGAAAGTGGATAAAATGGGAAATTTTAGATTGCATATATGTTACCAGAATTTTAAAAAACCACAGAACTACTTAATAATATAATTATAATGATATTGTTTCATCAATTATAACAAATATGCCATGCCATTGCAAAATGTGAATAATAGGGAAAACAGTATTTGAATTAGGGGGTTATATGAGAATTCTGTATAATCTGGATAATTTCTCTGTAAATGTACAACTACTTTAATTAAAAACACATAACATATTAGTGGTAACTTTAATTTCAATTTTATTGTATAGTTGAATATGGTTCTGTGTTTGTTGTGTCATGATGGGACCTGACTTGTTGCTGATACATTGATATAAAATCATAAGTTTTGTTACAAGTTCTTCTTTTTAAAATATATGCATTTATGGCTATGAATTTCCATCTCAGTACAACTTTGGGTACATCCCATAGGTTTTGATATGTTGTGTTCCCATTTTCATTCGTTTCTAGGTAGTTTCTGATTTCTTTTGAGATTTCCTCCTTGACCCACTGTTTGTCTAAGAGTGTGTTGTTTAACTTCCATATCTTTGTGCCTAATCTGGTTCTCTGGCCCTTAGTGGTTTATAATTTCATTCCATTGCATCAGAGAAATTACTTTCTATAACCTCAATCTTTCTGATTTCATTGAATGTTGTTCTGCAGCCCAGCATGTGGTCTATCTCTTGGAGTATGATCCATGTGTACTCTAGAAGAATGTATATACTGCTGTATTTGGGTGTAGCATTCTGTATATGTCTATTAGGTCCAGGCCCTCTAATGTATTATTCAGAGTCTTTGTTTCTTTATTAATTCTCTGTCTAGATGTTCTGTCTAATTGTGATAATGGTGTATTAAAGTCTGCCACTATAATTGTAGAGACATTTATTTCTCCACTTAGTTTTTCCACTGTTTGCCTTATGTATTTTGAGGCACCCTGATTAGGTGCATAAATGTTTATGATTTTTCTCTCTTCTTGAAAGATTACCCATTTTACTTATATATAGTGCCCATCTTTGCCTCTTACAATAGATTTGCATTTAAAGTCTATTTTTTTTTCTGATATTAGGATAGCTACTCCTGCCCTTTTTTGGTTGTTGTTTGCTTGTAAAATTGTTTTCAATTTCACCCTCCTTGAATCCCTGGGTCGAGGTGGGTTTCTTGTAGACAGCATATAGATGGATCATATTTCCTTATCCATTTTGCAATCTGTGTCTCTTGACTGGTGAATTTAATCCGTTAACATTCAGTGTTATTACCCTGAATGAATTTCTTACATCAGCCATATTTCCTTTGAGTTCATGTATGTCATTGTTGTTTTTATTTCTTTTTGTCTTTTTATGTTCTTACACTGTCCTCCAACTCTCTCTCTCCTGTTTTTTCCTTTCAACCTGTAGAACTTCCTTTAGTAGTTCTTGAAGTGCAGGTTTTTTACTGGAATATGCTCTTAATTTCTGTTTTTCTGTGAATATTTTGAACTCTCCATCATTTTTGAATGCCAGCTTTGCTGTATAGAGAATTCATGGCTGGAAATTGGTTTCTTTTAGTACCTTAACTATGTCATAACCCTGTCTTCTTGCCTCCATGGTTTCAGATGAGAAATCAGCACTTAATCTTATTGTGCTTCCCTTGTATGTGATGGTTCTCTTTTCTCTTGCTGACTTGAGTATTTTCTCTTTGTCTTGGGCATTGGACATTATGACAATTTTATGTGTTGGAATAAGCCTGTTGGGATTTATACTGTGAGGGGTGCACTGTGCTTCCTGGACATGTACATCCATCTCCCTCATTAGGGTTGGGAAGTTTTCATCCATTATTTCCTTCAACACTCTTTCTGTTCCCTTTCCCTTCTCTTCTCCTTCTGTAATACCTATAATGTGTATGTTTGTGCATTTTATGTTGTTGGTTAAATCCCTTAGTCCCTGCTGGATTTTTTCTATCTTTTTATCTATCTGTTCTACTATCTGTTTGATTTCAGATGTATTATCTTACACAGCACTAATTCTTTATTCTGTCTGTTCAAATCTGCTGTTATGTGAATCCAGCATCTTTTTGACTTCTTCA
The DNA here is from genome assembly GCA_026826555.1 of Tolypeutes matacus. Taxonomy (NCBI): domain Eukaryota; kingdom Metazoa; phylum Chordata; class Mammalia; order Cingulata; family Chlamyphoridae; genus Tolypeutes; species Tolypeutes matacus. The sequence goes on from JAKSZT010054124.1 coordinate 80,244, forward strand.
GTTGTGCCATTCATCAACACCATATCTGTTATCTTTCTATGTATGGTTACAATTTCTTCAGTATGTTCTTCCAGTTTCTTCTTAATATGCTTAATCTTTTCCTTCACTTCATTAAGTTAGTCCATTATATATTTTTGGACATCTTTGATTAATTTTTTGATGTTCTGGATCTCTTCCTGGTTTTTAGTTTGTTCATTGGACTGGTCCATGTCTTCCTGTTTCTCAGTATGGTTTGTAATTTTTTATTGCTCTCTGGTCATCATTTTATCTTGTTGTGTTTATTCAGTTGATTTGCTTCTCTCTCTGCTCTAGAGTTTTATTTAGCTGGTGGTTCTGTGTGTGTGTTAATTTTCTCTTTGACACTTTGTTCTCTTCTTGTTTTTTGTTCTTGCTTTTTTCTATGTTCCCTTGAAGGAAAAAGATTAGTGCCAGAGGAATTGAAAGATGTAAGAAAGGAAAAAGAATAACAGTAATATTGATAAAAGATAGAAGAGGGACTGTATCAGACTTAGTAAAGTAAATATTTAACTCATGTAGGCAATGTAGAGAATAGGGGGAAAAAAGTGGAGTACCTACAATGGAATGGGAAACCAAATAGAGGAATATATATAGAATGATTCAAAAGGCCAGAATGATGAAGAGAGAGAAAGAGTAAAGAAAGGGCTGAAAGGAAAAAGTTAATAATAAAAATGGAAATAAATAGACAAGATAGAAATCGACACCCATGAAGTTGAGGACTAATGAAAAAAGGTAGGATGTAAGAACCACAACAGAAAGCAGAAGGTAGAAAAATGAAGGAAGGAGAAGAGATAGCATTGGTAGACCAAATCAATATACACAGATAATGGTAAATCAAGGAATAAGAAGCACAGCAAAGAAGAAACAATCCAGCAGCACCTAATTTTTAAAAAAAAGGGTGGGGAGGAAAGAGTGAAGAAAAGTAAGAAACAAAGAAAAACCAAACAAACACATAAGCAAGCAGTCAAACAAATCTAAGGAAGAACAGCATTCCTTCTTGGGCCCTTGTGGAGCCTCTCAGCCTGCCTGTATTCATCAATCACCCTGCAGGCTTCTATCTGCAGGTTTTGAGGCACATTTAATGATTAAACTAAGTTAAAAGTTTTTTTTAAGTAACCATTTTTTTAGCAGAAATAAGGGACCCAAAGAAGGCCTATTCTAGATCACCCCCTCCACTGAGGGGACCCTAAATAGGCTCGTGGAAAAGTATCAAACACTTCTGACTGCCTGACCCTCCCAGGGGAACTGAAATTCTGATACTCCTCAGTGCAGAACCATAAATTTGGCTGACTCTGCCCCCTCCTGAGCCAAGCCTCTGTATCTCAGAATGGTTAGGTAAACTGGTCTTCCTCAGCAGATATCCCTCTACCCTCAGCCTGATGCCACTTCAAGCCAGCTGGTTTGCTCCCCAAAGCTGCAAGGGGGTCCAGGCAGCCAAACCCACAGAAAGGAAACCCCTCTCCACCCTCTGCCAGAACCCTCCCACTCTCTGAGAATGCTCCCTCTCACCTAGTTGCCAGCGGGAGTCAGGCCTCACCATAGCCCTTTGCCCTGAGGGTGGCACTTAGCCGTCTGTGTCTACAATTTACAGCTGTGGAAAAACTCACGATTTTATCTTAAGCAATCCACCTCGCTGTCCTTCTCCCTTCAGAATGATATCCCTAAGGTTCTTGCTCCGTGAGTTCCCAGAACAGACCACTTAGGAAGGATCCTGTGAACAATCAGCAGTCCTCTGTGAGAGAGATGGTGAGTGCCCATCTAATCTGACACCATCTTCCTCCACTGTCCTAAATTCTTTCTAATCCATAATTCTTTTGTGATATCATCTAGCTTTGATATTAGAGTGAGGCTTAGTTTATATAATGAGTAGGGAAGTATTACCCTGATTCAATTTTTTGGGTGGAATGATAAGCAAGATAAGTGTTTGTCAAAGTTTAATGAAATTCATTAGTGAACCAATTAGTTGCTGCTCTTTTGCTTGTTTAGAGGTTTTGATAACTGATTTGATCTCTATTTTTTAAAGTCTAATGAAATCTTATATTCCTTCTTGAGAGTGTGTGAGTAATTTGCCAGGGAGACAAGAAAACAGTGGTATGAGAGTTAAGGTGCTAAAAGGAAAAGAAAAATGTCAGCCAAGAATGCTGTATCCAGCAAATCAGGCATTTAAAAACTTGGGAGAGTTTGAAATAGTCACAAATAAACAGAAATTAAGAGTTTGTCAGCCAGAAAACGGCCCTTCAATAAATTGATAAAAATGTAAAAAGAGAAATAAAAACAGCATATATATATATATGTAAAGGTAAAGAAAATATGATTAATGTAAGTAATGCCTTTATGGTAATAACTTTGAAAGTTAATGGATTAAACTCTCCAATCAATAGACACAGATTGGCAGAATGGATAAGGAAATATGACCCATCTCTATGCTTTCTACAAGAAACTCACCTTAGATCCTGGGACACAATGAATGTGTTGCAAGTGAATAGTTGGAAAATGATTTCAAATACAAACATTTTCCAAAAGAGGATAGGATTAGCTATAATATTGGAACAAATAGAAAAATTTGTAAGTAAATTTGTAAATGCAAAGCTATTGTAAGACACAAAGAAGGACACCATATATTAATAAATGAGGTCATCTATCAAGAAGAAAGAACAATCATAATTATTTATGTACCTAGTACACATCCCCCAAAATGCATAAGGCAAACTGGAAAAAAACAAGATATCTCTTAATTGCCTTTGTGATTTATTCTTTGACTCATTGTTTCTTTAAGAATGTACTCTTTAATTTCCACATAGTGAATTTTCCAGGAATTTTTTTGTTAATGATTTTAGCATCATTTCAGTGTAGTCAGAGATTACTTTTATGATTTCAAACTTGTTAAATTTATTAAGTCTTGTATTGTGATCTAGTGTATGATCTATTTTGAAGAATGACCCAGGTGCACTAAAAAATAATGTGTATTTTGATTATTTTGGTTGAAGTGTGCTACATATATCTTTTAGCTTTAGATTAGTATTACTTAGTATCTTATATTTCCTTATCAATCTTCTATCTAGATGTTGTATCCATTATTAAATGTTGCATATTGAAATCTATTACTAGATCATGGAACCATCTCTTTCTACTTTGAAATGTGCTAATATTTGCCTCATTATTGTGGGTATCTGTTGTTTCAGTGCACATATATTTATAACTGTTATATCTTCTTGTTGACATGACCACTTCATCAGTATGTTGTCTACTGTTTTTCCTCTTTAATAGTTTGGTCTTGAAGGCTGTTTAACCTGATATTAGTATAGCTACCACAGTCCTTTTTTGGTTACAATAGGCATGGAAAATTTTTCCATACTTTCACTTTCAACCAATTTGTACCTTTGAATTTAAATTGATTCTGTTGTTTTAAATATATAGTTCTAACCATTGTGCCAATCTCTGTCTTTTGATGGAGAGTTTAGTCCATTTGTATTTAAAGTTTTTACTAATAATGCAGAACTTTCTTCCACCATTTTAACTATTTGCATTTGTAACTTTTATATTGTTTTTGTTAGTTTTTGCTTTATTCTCTTAATTCTTCATTAATGTCTATTTTCATATCTTTTTCAATATTTTGCATTGCAGTATTTTGAATCTCTTCTCATTTTCATTCATTTAATTTTTCAGATACTTTCCTCGTGCTTGCTATTGGTTTAAATAAAAGATCCTGCAGCTATCTAAATCTTTGATTTGATACCAACCTAACTTCAACAAAATATACATTGTTCCTATACCCCAGCATTCTTTCACTTCATTACTGTACTTATTACAAAGTATTTCTTTGCACATTACTATCCTAAAGCATAGAATTTTCATTACTTTTCAAGCATGTGCTTTTTAGAAATCTGAACAAATAGGAAGTGGAATTACACTTAAAAACACAGTACTTTATCAGAAGTCTTTATTCCATTCTGCTGCTTCAATCCACTGTCTTGTGTCCCTTTTTTCCATCTGAAGCACTCCCTGTGTCGTTATTGTAGGACAAATGTAGCAGTGTTGATCTAACAGTTTTTGTTTATCTGGGAATGTGTTAATTGTGCCCTCTTTTATTAGACACCTTGCCAGATATAAAATTATTGGTTGAAATTGTATTTTTTCAACACTTATGGAATGGTACCATGATTTTTGTTGAGAAACCAATACTTAATTGTACAGTAACTGCTTTTTACATAACATGTTGCATTTCTCTTCTTCTTTCAGAAATCATTCCTTATGTTTGCCTACTATAGTTCTAATACATTATTTCTGGTATGGTACTGCTCAAGTTTATCTTGTTTTTTTCCTAGTATTCTTGAATATTTGTGCATGTCTTTCATTAGATTAGATACATTTTCTGACATTATATCTTTTAATATTTCTCTTGTCCCATTCTCTCTTTTTTCTCCTCAAAATCATATTAAAATATTAAGAATGTATTTATATACCCCACCTGACACTAAGGTTCTGCTCACTTTTTCTCAAAGTTCTTTTTTCTTCCTCCAATACAGTATGAATCATTTCAGTTTTTCTCTCTTTGTTTTCATGGATTCTTTCTTCTCTGTATACAGCCTATGGTCTTCTTCTCTGATAATTTTTGAAAAATTTTCTTCTTCCTTTATATGGACCATAATTTCTTACATCTTTGTTCCAGTAAGCTTTTATTTTATTTTTTCTTTATTTCTAAAGAAGTTTAGATTACAGAAAAATTATACCAAAAATATAGGAGATTCCCATATACCTCAACCCCTTCCATCTCCCATTTTCATCTATTAATAACATCTTTCATTAATATGGTGAATTTGTTACAATTGATGAACAAATATTGAAGCACTGTTATTAAAAATAGTGTATAGTTTACATTATGGTTTACACTTTGCACCATAACATTTTATATGTTTTGATAAAATGTATACTGGCTTGTGTCCATCATTACAAGATCATGCAGAACAATTCCAATGTACCAAACCTGCCCCAAGTTACACCTGTTCTTCCCTCCCATCCACTCAAAATCACTGGTGACCACTAATTTTATATCAGTGTTAGAATTTCTTTCATTACTAGAATAATAATAAGTCTACTTTGGTCCATGGTTGCATTAGCCCCTTAAGTTTGTTCATTCCTCTATCTTGAGAATTTTGAATTGGTGACGTTCACTCTATTTCAGATTGAAGAAGGCTAAGATATCACACAAGCTTTTGTTTAACAATGTATATTTTACTATTTTAATTTTTTTTAACTATGCTATTAAGTCATGAGTTGTATGTTTCTAAAGTGTGTATCCAGATATTTATCTGGCAACTATTTCTTTGAATGTCAGGAGCTAACAAAAAATTCAATGCAAAAAATATGTTTCATTGTTTTCAAAATTTGGCTCTGTATTATCCGGTGCTCTCCTTCAGAATCTAGCTTTCCTATTAAGATCAACCTGAGGCAATAGTGTGGGGCCTCTACTTTTCTAAGAAAATTCCCTTTTTGATAGAATTAGAGTGCTTCTCCTATCACTATGAAATAGAAATTAACCCCTTCATAATGCTCTTTTGTAGTCCTAAAGCCAGGAGTCCTTTGTTCCAAGCTACATTGAATTGATTTGTTTCTTACACTGCTTAACTTCTTCATCCTGTTTCTGTCTGCATGGCAAGTTCTGGGAAGAAGAAGACGACAATGTATGTCCTGTGTCAGGCCATCAGGAACCAATATACATGCACTCCAGTAGTATATAGAGGTTGCTCTGCTCCCTCTAAAACAGAGAAAGAGACCCACAATAAGAGTTCAGGTTGACTCCACAATGTGCCAGGGAGGGGTTATGGTAAATGCCAGCTGGTGCTACCAGTTTGAAGTTGTATTTTCTTGATTCAGGACTCTCTCAGTTACTGCAATAATTTAATAATTTCTGCAGTTTGGTGAAGATACTTTGGTCTTTTTGTGTATTTTTTTCAAATATTCTCTGCATGAACAGAACCTAAACTGTCATGCTGCCAATTTGGTTGCCTAGAATCCATTATAATAATAAAAAGAAAACATGAACTTTTATTTCCTAGAGAACATACTAGCAATATAATTAAATGAAGTAAGGTTAAAAAATCCAACAAAGGGATCAAATTTTAATATTAATATGATATCATCTAAAATGAAGTCAAAAGTGAAGGATCAGATTTTCAAAAACATCTATTAAATGAAAAGTGCACATAAATAGTGATTTTAAATATCTGTGGACTAAACACTGTAATCAAATGCCCCATAACTGACTCTATTAAAAATTAAGACCCTTCCATATGATATCTATAATGAATAGATTAGGTAGGAGTATAGTGGAGCTGGTAACTCCAGGACTCAGACCAGCCAGCAAAATAACAATTAAACAGGTATGAAATGTTAGAAACACCTAGCTTGAAACTCTGGAAGCAAGAAGAAAATTTTAAAGCATCCATGGATGTGTAGGAGGAAGAAGCTGATAAATTTCAATAAAGATCAATAGATGACTTACTTAATGTAATGGCTATTGGTGCCTATCCCTCTTTGTCACGGTAGGCCACAGAACAGTGTAGCCACTGGCTAGCTCACTGGTGAAAAATTCCTTTCCCCAAGACAAGATGTGGCCATTATGGATTAATGTCCTCAGCATTTGATTAGTGAATTTGGATCTACTGGGGCCTATTTTTGAAGGACAGCTATTATTTCAACATGCCTCTGATAAAGGCAGTGGCAGCCATTGTTTCAACCTGTCCTGTCAAGGGTGGCAGCTGATATTTTTTCAGACTGGCCTAGATATGGGAGGAATTGATGGAGACTTAAAGACTCTGAGCCTCCTGGGCTTTTGGGGTAGTTAGTTGAAGGGCTGGGTTACCTGAACATTTCAGGGAAGCTCAGCTTTGAGGAGACAGCACAGAAGCTCTTGGCACCCTTCTTGATCCCCTCTCCAGGGACCTTTGGAGGTGGTCTTAATTCCATTCATGGATCCTGGGCCCTGTTTTGGCTGGATAAGATTGACATTTTTCCATTTGACACTAACATAGATTTAACCACTGTTCATTATACAAATATTAAACAAAAAAAAAGAAAGAAATGTATTTAGCCACTACCAACTTTAATACAATATGTTTTATTATATTTTATTATTTTAGTGTATTGGCTTTTATTATAATAAGAGCAATATGTTAGACAAATGTAAAAATCAGTGCTGAGATAAGGAAAGATTTTATAATTACATTATAGCCAAAAACATATTTCTTTTTTATACAATCATGTGAAATGAATTCCTGTGAATTTTTCATTAATTAACAATTTAAAAAATCAATTTTCATGTAGATTCATTGAAGAAATACTGTTTACACTGTGGAATTTACAGACTGATTTCACCAAAGTGACAGGGTACAGTTGTGTTTCTATACAGAGTTGTGTTTCTATATAGAGATAATGAATAATCAGAAATAGATATCTGAATTTGATTAAAAGAGGAAAATGTTAGATTGTATACCAGGTAAGGGAATACATTTAAAAAAATTATCTATAGAACTACACTATACTCAAACATAAGAAAATACATGAACTTTAGTTAATAATACAATTTTAAAAACATGCCATTATCAGTTGTAATGGATGTTTCACAACAATACAAATTTTTGGTGTGGGTGTTGTACAGAATCCTGTATTTTATATATGATTGTTCTGTAAACCCACAACATTTTCAATAAAGAAAAACTTTAAAAAATGTGAATAGTAAAGGATGTAAAATGGTATCCCTATAAATAAAAGCAAATAAATAAACCTGTGTAAAATAATACTATTAGAAAATTAGACCTCTGTATTACAGAGATATGAAGGATAGCATAGAATAACAGTAGAGGCAATTTTTCAGAAAACTATAACATTCCTAAGTAGAGCTTCAAAATGTAAAAAAAAAAAAAAATCATAATCATTAGAGAGGAATAGAATATTATCAATAAATGACATTGACTAATTTTCAGAGATAAATGTCTAATTCTGGTGAAATATAAGACAAGTCATGCTTCCTTTCTGTTTCTTACTCTTGAAATACTGCCAATTTTTATAAAATATTGGAAGTGTTATATTAGAATCTCAACAATACAACAAAACAAATATGATGAGTCATCAAGTTTTGTGAATTACTATTTCTTCAAACATTATTTGTATTATTTGAAAGCACACTTAATATCTATAAAAAAAATATTGCAATGCTGAGAAGAAAGATCTCCTTATGGTTATTTTCCAAGGAGTAAGCAGACCCTATTTAGGTGACATCTACATAGAATATCATAAACCACAAGCTGACCGATTTTGAAATAGATTGATGCTGGCTTTTAATCACCAAGTAAGTTTTTCTCAGATACAAAATTTTTGATGAATTGAAGAATTGTACATACAAAGCTTTATCTAATATATAAAATATAATTTTCTGATTTTTTGATCCATATAAAAAATTTACTTTGGAAATTCACCAGTATAAAGAGTATTTCTTCCATGAATCTACATAAAAATTGATTTAATTATTGTTAATTAATGAAAGATTCACAGGAATTCATTTTACATGGTTGTCTATAGAGAACATAAGCTTTTGGCCATTAATATAATTATAAAATCTTTGTCATCTCAGCACTGATTTTTACATTTGTCTAACATGTTTCTCTTTTTATAATAAAAGCCAATAAACTAAAATAATAAAACATATTTCACTCGTTTGTAGTGGCTAAATACATTATTTTTTTTCTTTTTTATGTAATAATATTTGCATAATGAACAATGGTTAATCTTATGATAGTGTAATTGGGAAAAATATGCTATCCCATTCTTGGTGGTTAATGATCTTGCCTTTTCAGCCACAGAACAATTAATTATTTCTCTAGAAATGACCTACACTTTTACCCAATTATAAATTAGAATGTCATAAGAGAATACCAAAAATGCTGCTCAATTATGTGACTTCTAAAGTGAAGG
>JAKSZT010054124.1:89331-106017 GCA_026826555.1 Tolypeutes matacus
GAGAATACCAAAAATGCTGCTCAATTATGTGACTTCTAAAGTGAAGGAAATTCTCTGTTACAACCCTAACATGGATGCATTAGTTCTAAACCTTTATCCTTGGCAAGATGCCAAGCAATCTTCCTTGGAAATTGTTCCCAGAGAAAACCAAATGTGGCTTTATGAGCAATCATAAATATAAGAGATGCCCTGGCATTATCAGGATGAAAAGTAAGGGGTACACTGCTCTGCTTGTTTTCACAGTTGTTCCCTGTTATTTGGGAGAAATAATTTCCGGCTGAACTTTCTATTTGAGCAGCACTGGAAACAAAATTTTATGTTGATTTATTTTACCTCTCTCTCTTAATCTCTCTCTCTCCCTCTCTCTCTCTATATATATATACATGCATAGAAATTAAACATTAGCTATCTCAAAGGGAAAAAAATCATATCACAGGAATTTCAGTCTCTATAAATTGTTTACATATTTTACTTGTGAGAGAAACTTGAGGCTGACAAATTTCTAGACAGGTAATGCCGGAATAAATTTTTCACCAAGCTTGACTCATAGTAAGTATTTATTTCAAATTTAGGGCATTTTAGTTTATTTCAAAAATTGGAATATTATTAGAGAATTATGAAAACACATTTACATAATGTAGGCATAACCTATGTAATGACAGATTTTGTGTAAAGAAAAATATGGAATTGATGGAATCAAGTCATCAAGCAATGAATATATATTGAAAATAAAATTGTGGGGAAGCGGCTGTGGCTCAATCAGTAGGGCTCCCATTTACCATATGGGAGGCCCCGGGTTCGGTTCCCAGGGCCTCCTGGTGAAGGCAAGCCCACCCGCACGGCGGGGTTAGCTGACCCAGCAAGCACAAGCAGCAAGTGGGGGGGGGGGATAAATGAATAAATAAATAAAATCTTAAAAAAAAAGAAAAAAAAAGAAAAGAAAATTTTGGAAGAATTTTGATTATATAATCTGTTAAAAAAAAAACTATCTTCTGAAAATTAATAGTAATGTGTTTCTATAATTTTAATGCATCTAAGGTTTTAGTTTCTGATCTGTCATTTATACTAAATAATATTGGATATAAAACAAGAGTAAAGGAAGAATTAAAACTCTCTATCATTGTTTATTACATAAGTAGTTTTTTCTCCCGAAATTAAATGTAAGTAGGAATGTAGTGCTATGAGCATGATCTCTGGACTCAACCAACCTTGGTAGAATCACAGTGCCAAAAGTGCTGAGATTCTGGATAAGTTACTTAAGTTTCCATGCCCTTTTTCTCATCTAAAAATGTGTTCAATAGTGATAACTACTCAATAATATTTTAATATTAATAAATGTAGAGAAGTTTAATAAAAGTGTCAAATCATTCTAATTATGTAATATATATGAATTTCCATTACAAAATATCCAAAATTGATTTATAAACAAATTTATATTGGGCAAGAAAATTAAATATTTTCAGTCATATTTTGAGACTTTTTATTAAGAATTTGTAAAATCACTAAGTTAATGTTATTTTAAATGCCAATCATTTCTGTTTTAAAAAACTTTTGTACTCATTCATGCTAAGCTTCACATTTGATTTCTCAATAGTTTACAATAGTTTATCGCTATGGGAAGTAAGAATTACACAAATGTTCCTGATTTTATCCTTCTGGGATTGACAGAATCTGAAGATACTCCACCCTTCCTCTTTATATTATTTCTCCTGATATACCTTACTACCATGCTTGGGAATGCAGGTATGATATTGATAATTCACCTGGATCTCTAGCTTCACAACCCTGTGTATTTTTTCCTCAGTCTCTTGTCATTCCTTGACCTCAGTTACTCAACGGTCATCACTCCTAAAACCTTAGAGAACTTACTGACTTCCATTAAATATATTACATTCATGGGCTGCTTTACCCAGATGTGCTTTTTTTTATCTTCTTTGTTGTCACTGAAATTTACTTTCTCTCTTCCATGGCCTATGACCGCTATGTAGCCATCTGCAATCCTCTTTACTACCGGGTTGCTATGTCCAGACGACTCTGCTATGCCCTTATCACTGTGTCCTTTGTAATGGGCTTTACTCAGTCATTAACTATTGTTCTTTGCATTAACAATTTGCATTTCTGCAAATCCAATGTAATCCATCACTTTTTCTGTGACACAACCCAAATTTAAGCCCTGTTCTGCACTGACACTCATGATACTGAAATCCTGATAATGAGTCTCACTGGTTTAAACCTAGCGGGGTCTCTTACCACAATCACTGTTTCTTATGGGTCCATTCTGTCTACTATCCTGAAAATTAAATCCACTTCAGGAAAGCACAAAACTTTCTCTATTTGTGCCTCCCACCTCCTGGAAGTAACTATCTTTTATTGCACTTTTTAAGTTTTACTTATTTAAAACCTAAGAAGTCCTACTCCTTGGGAAGGGATCAAGTGGCCTCTGTGTTTTATACTATAGTGGTCCTCATGCTGAATCCACTCATTTATAGTCTTAGGAACAAAGAGGTGAAAAATGCTCTTCTTAGAATCATGCAGAATAGAGAGGGCTCCAGGCAATTTTAATGACAGGGATTCTGAAATTTAAGTGTCTTGTTTCTTTCCGTTCAATTTGGGTATTTATTTTTAAAATAAATTAGCATCCTTTCATTAGTTTTAATTTCTGCTGAGCCTTCCTCTAGTTAACCATACATAATCTGGAGTATTTCCAAAATATGTTTTAGACATCTACATAGTAATTGGAAGCCATGAAATATGTGTTAAACCTTTAATTTAAATGGATGTGTTTTAAATGCAATGCAGTGCAACAACAAGAAAAGTATAGTGTTACCTTGCAAATTGTATCATAACAACCCCCAGGCATATTCCAATTTCATCGATTTTTATTATGAAAAGCACTTTCCTTAATCATTTATTCTGTACAAAAAAAATATAGCATGGTATTAAAGAGTGCTGCTTTGGCCTGAGAATCCAGAGTTTAGATTCTAGATCTCCCAGCTTTTTAGCTATATAGCCCTTCGTATGTCACTGAAAGTACAAATATGGTCTCCTCAACTGTACAAGGAAAAAATTCTAAATCCTACAGGTACCTTAAAGATTAAGTCAGGCTATGAATGGAAATTATTTAATGTTGTACTGGTAAATTTTTACCAGGATCATCAGAATACTTATATTGTTGCAAATTTTCAATATACAAAAGATTTTGGATAGATAAAAAGTATATTATTGTGATAGAATTAAGTTATTTTAAAAAGTGTGTGTTCACATTGAAGAAAATTTGGTGTACATTTTAAATTATTCCAGAAATAGAAATATCTAAATTTTTGAGTTTTGTTCCTGTCTTCTAGACAAATCTTATATTTACATATGTACGTATTATTATTTTTTTTATCTTTTAAGTTTCTGCTTTGCAGCTTTTCTTTTCCAATCATCACTATAACCTTTGACAATTCCTTTGTTATTTCAATTTGAGAGATGAATATATATATATATATATATATGTACATGAACAAAATCAAGAATCTCATCTTATAATGCATTAAACCCTTAAATTTTATATATTTTTGAAGTTAAATACCATATACAGATATACCTGTTTTGTTTCTACCTGCTAACCATTTGAAAACCTTATCTTTCTGTCACAGATCAACTAGATTCAATAATTTTTATGTCTTTGTTTAATTTTAGTATGATTAAAAATCATTAAACTTTTCCTGGTTTCTATACATTTATGTTCCTTAAAAAGTTATAATTTTTGAATTAAAATATTGGTTCATTTGTTTTAGGAACTTTAATAGAGAAAAGTTGCAAAGTTAAGAATTAAATATAAATCCAAATTTTGTGACATCCCACTTTATTCAGGTAACTTGCTAATATTTCCTTTTACAATTGCCTCTACATAATCTGGTTTTGCAGTTTTAATTTTCTCTTCTATTCAAAGTATATTTAAGAAAGTTATGTTTTCTTCATTTTCCTATGTTTGATTATTTTTTATTTAAACTTAAGTAATGGTTATTAGATATATTTTCCCTTGAAGTGATTTTATTATTTTAATTTAAGGTTTTCTTTGTAGAATTATAATTGCTCAGTTTCTTGAATGATTTTGAAATATTAATATAAGGTTCAATACTTTTTAAATATGAAAATGTTGATAATCTCACTGGTTCATTACTATTTATTAATTTATTCAAGCAATTAAAATGTACATTATTTTCCTTTACATTCTGCATTCACATAAAATTTTAAGTTGTCATATATAATATCCATATAAATTACTTTAAAAAGATTTATTTTTGCTCTGATCTTTATGTTATTTAGAATTTAAATTTATTGTAATTGTCCCTTTTTTGTTTGCAATTAGCTGTATTTTGTTAAGGATTTATGTTTTAATAACATACTGTTTAAACTAATCTCTCATATTATGCATGTATTTTGTCTTCATTTATGAATACTTTACATTTTCTGGTGTTTATTATGAACTGTGCTTGCCTTACATTCATTTATGTACTTTTCTATGATTTAGAAAATGTATCCTGTTGTTTTTTCTTATCAACAGATTCTGTACTTTTTTAGACAGTAATAAGTTCAGAAATTGCTTTTGTTTTAATTAAATTGAGTCTAACCTGTCCTCTTATAATATATTCTAGAAATCATTTATGATGTTGCTAAATAAATGAAATATAACCACTGGACAATGTAAACACAATAAGGTATTGACATTTTCCTTTTATTTTCCCTGTGTGTGTCAGTGCACATCATGTTTAAAGAAAGAGACAATCTGAAGTATTTTTAAGACAAATACTTTTGTGTATGGTGATATGGCAAAATTCTATGTATTTTAAAGGTGAAGATTTAACTACTTAAAAATGATTAAAAAGTTTGAAATAGAGTATGATAAATATGAACAATAATTTTTGTTTGCAAATGATTGATGTACTATAATAATAGTAAAAAGAGATTATATTTAATGAGCACCTACTGAGATCTGGATAATATTCAAATGGCTGTAGATTTATAATTAACATACTTGTAATATCTTATTTAGTCTCAGTTAATGACTTAAGAGTCATCCTGCCATTATCCTTACATCACACATATCATATCAAGTCAATCAGCATATCACATTAATTCCCTTTGTAGAATATACTTGGAAAGTCACTATTTCTCAACATCTCCTCTGCTACCACCTTGGCCCAAGAAAACATTATCCTAATCTTTAAATTATTGCCACAGCCTTTTAGATAGTCTTCCTGTTTGCTGCCTTATACTTCTTTTGAGTCTAATCTCAATGAAGAGGCCAGAGTGATATTGTTAAACATACATTGTCTTATATCACTTTTCTTCACAAAATTTACAAGAGTTCCCATAACCTTTAGAGTAAAAGTAAAACTTTTTATAAAAATCTTCTGATCCAGTATGATCCTGTTCCTATTCCTTACTATTATGAACTCATACTTTATCATTTCATCTCTCACGCTCACTTAGGAATGGCCACACAGACCTCCTCACCCTTCCCTGTACACGTTATTTGGATGCTGCCTGGAATATTTCCAATTTTTTTCTTCCAGAAATTCTCTTCCCCCAGGTAACTGCATGAGCCTTTTTTCATTTTCTAACTTTTAAGAACCTTCATTACACCCTAGTTAAAAGCACACCTGTCCCATCTCACACCAATGTCTCATTTGTTTTTCATTGAACTTATCCAACCTTACATTCTATATATTGTGTTTATGTCTTCTTCTTCTTCTTTGTTTTCTTACACATTGAAAGTTCTGTGAGCACAAAATTTTTGCCAGTCATGTTCATTACTATCCCCAACAGCTAGAAGAATGACTCAATACATATATTTGAATGGCTGAATTGACGTATGATGAAACTAGGACACACAGAAGTTTCATAGCTTAATTCATGGTCAGGCAAAAGTTTTAAGGACAAACACATTAAAACCAAACAGACTGACATTGAAGCTCACATTCTTAATCATAACTTTATCATATGAATTTTTTTCTACGAATATATACTACTCTTTTCAGATTTGAAAACATACCATATATTACTTTATTATATTAAAAACCATGAACAAATCCAGGGATGAGAAGGGTATGTGGTGTGCTGACACCACTGGAGCTGCTAATAGAAGGCAGCGTAATATTGGAGATAGCTGCAAAATATACTCAAACATACAATTATAGTAATTTTTACAGAAAGAAAGAACCATGTACCAGAAAGAGTGTCTACCGGGTGATATGATTAGGCTGGAGATTTAACCTGTATTAGTCAGGTAAAGGCTGGTTGATGTAAGAAAGGACTTCAGAAACAGTATGGCTCAAAGGGAAAGTGTGGTCCTTGGGTGCAACAGTGCAGACTATAACTAACTAGATTTATGGGTGACTCTTTTCCTTGTAGTATTCCTGGTACCCAGATTTATTTTATGTTTTTCTTCTACTATCTCCCAAGAGATTGCCCATTTCTGTTGGGTTGGATAGGTTTCACACAGCACTCTGTCCACCTTCCAGTCTGATGGAAAGGTGAGATTTTTACATTTGGAAAATTATTTCATATATTTTTCTCACTTGGATGACTTTTAAGTAAAAATACAACTACTTTTAGAGACATAGGACTAACTATGTTGCACATTTCTTTTGATTTTAGATGAAATATATAATTTTTTGTATATTGTATATTTATCTGTTATCAGATTTACATCTGAAAGTTGTTTTTAACATTTTCTTACTATCCTTTTTATAATTGTTTGTGCCTCTAGTGGTATCTTTACTTTAATCCCTTTTCTTTATATATTTTTTATTTTCTTTGTTTTAGTGGTTGTCCTAGGTATTATTTCATGCATGTTAAATTCATTATAGTCTACCTAAAATAATATGTGACATAAGTTAGAAAATTAGACCAATAAAATAGAGATTCAATTACTCTTCTCCAATTTGTTATTTTTCATAAATTTTACTTTTATATATGGTTTAAACCCAACAATTCATCAACATAGTTTGGCTTTAGGCAATGGTTTTTAAAACAATTAAAATTTTACGAATCAAATATTTGATATATTTACCTTCATTTCTACATTTTAGCATCACTTATGAATATATTTACAAACACCAGGCTTTATATTACCATATTCCTGTGTATGTAATTTTTAAAGCACAAGTCTGCTGGCGCAAAGTTTTTTTTTTTTTTTTCTGTCTTTCTTTTTGTATGTGTGTATGTTAACTTTCCTAACAAGCCTTTTTTATGCTCTTATATATTAAAGTTGTTTTCAATGAGTATTGGAATTGAATTCTGGAATATATTTTTAATCTCTCAGTACTTTAAATATAACTTTCCATTATCTTCTGGTTCATTTCATTATTGATGGCAAGTCTTTTATAATAATTATGTTTTTTCCTCTACAATTGATACGTATTTTCCATGTTTTTCATCAGTAAGTCTGGTGAAACTAGATGTGTTTTATGGTCAGTTGACTGCTTTTCTATTTATCCTTCCTGAGGGTTCACTGACATTTGTGGGCCTGTGATTTGATATCCTTCCTTATTTTATTTTATTTTATTTTTTACTGGGAGGTCCTGGGGATCAAACTCAGGTCCCTACATATGGGAGATGGTTGCCCAACCATTCGAGCCACATCCGTCCCCCCTTCCTTATTTTTTGAAATGTCTTGGCCATAATTTCTTTATTTCTTCTGGTCCATGCCTTCACTATTCTTGTTTCTCAGTGCTAATTCTGTGCAAATCAAACTGTGTGATATTGTTCCACAGCTCTTAGGTATTTATCCCACTCGTTTTTTTCTTTAAATTTCACCTATTTGCATAATTCCTACTTGATTACCTTCACATTTAGTCACTTATTTTTCAGTTATATGAACTCTACTGATGAACTTCTGAAGGGTTTATTCTTTTCTAATATTGAGTTTCTCAGTGTGTGTGCTTTAAATATTTTTTCAAGCATTTCATTGGAAATTATCTTACCTATTGTTAGTGTACATGAAATTAATATATTGTCTAGTAACTATAAAACTGCATAATAGAATTGCTAAATATTGCTATAACCAACTCATTTCTTGGTTCACCATTTGCTAATATATATTTTAGCAAACTATTATGCCCATGGCATATAATTTTCTGGACAACAAGATCATGCCTTTTAGCAATTGCAGTTTCAATATAGTGCTAGATATAGATAGTAATCAAATTTTCATAACAATAAGTATTAAATGATGATTAAGTGTTTACACAGTGTGTTGTGATATAAGAAATGGAAGTCAAAGAGTTCATCCTTGATGGAAAAATAATAGAAGTCAGAAATGAAGAGTGAAAAATTTTAACTTCAGTGTTAAATATACCAATTTACCATATTGACCTGATGAACAGAGCATTGTAGATATTCTTCATTTACACAATTTGATTGCTACTTTACTAGGAAAAAAGGGGGGGATAGTGCATTTTAATTAGCAGATTAACTTGATTGCAATTTGTCTAATTTGTGACTGCATTTTTAGTCAGACATTGATAAGCTTAAGTGATGGCACCCTTGATCCTAGTGCTAATCTTTTTATTTTCCATTAAAAATGTTTTTGTTAATTTCAAGGAGTAACTACACTGATGAACCAGGTTTTATCCATAGCTAAAACTTTGCCTTCACAATTTAAAAACCTGATTTTAATGGAAGGAGACTTGAAATGATCCTGTGATGCTGCAAAAATTTTAATATTTTTAAGAGATGGATATTTATTCCTTTGTCACAGAAAAAAAAACACCTCAAAAGAAAACAAGGAAAAATATTTAAGATTTATTAGTCAGCCAAAAGGGTTTTGATGCAAAATGTCAGAAATTGGTTGGAATTTATAAAGGGTATTTATTTGAGGTAGAAGCTTACAGTTACTAAGCCATAAAGCATAAGTTACTTCCCTCACCAAAGTCTGTCACCATGTGTTGGAGCAAAATGGCTGCCAACATCTGCAAGGGTTTGGCTTCCTGTGTTCCTCTCTTCCCAGGGCTCATTTCTCTCCAGGCTGAGCTGCTCTGCTTTCTCCACAAAGCCAGTTGCAGACTACTAGGCAAATGGCTCATCTCTCTTCTCAGGGCTTCTGCAGGTTCTAAGAGAGCCTTTACTCTGCTCCTCTGTGTCCTTACTTCCCAGGCTCCAGCATCCAAAATTCCAAACTTCCTTCTCTGCAGTTCAGTTTCTCTGTGAGGCCCACCTACCAAGGGGGTGGTGATGCAACGTCCTACTGATATGGCCCAATCAAAGCTTTACTCATTATTTAATCAAGTAAAAGTGAAACCTCTGAATGCAATATAATCCAATATGGCCATTGGGACAGACCAACTTACAAACATAATCTAATATCTATTTTTGGATTTCATAAGCCATATCAATCTGCTGCAGATTTTATTTCAAATTGCTGGATTTCTGTAAGACAACATGATATTGAAATTATACTTAGTATTTTGTTTCTGAAATTTTTTTCAAAAGGACTTTTGAGTATAGATTTAATTCTCAGTCTGTTATCAAAAATGTGTTTGTTCCAATAGACATATGAGTTCTTTTTGCATAATTGATTAAAAATGATGTACTGAAAAATATTGGATTAAATCTCAAATATAGTCTTAAGTATTAACTTTTGATTACCTTGTTTTCATGAGATTGTTATGGTGGACAACCCTCCTTGCTGGGGGAAAAAGTGAATATTATTAAAATTAAAGTAAATTTCCACTAATAATATCCATTCAAATAAATAAATCTTACTACAAAAATAAACAGAGAATAATTAGTAAGGCTGAAGCAGGTGTTTATTGAGCTAATGGGAGATCATTCCTTGGGGATTTGTTAATTGGTTGTAAACATTGAGGAATGGTGATAAATGAACATTCATTTCAAAAGTTTAAGGGCAGAGATAACAAATGAGCAAAAATCTTCATCAAAAATACTCTCAAAGATGACTAACTAGCTTTTGAAATCTTGGTCCCTCTGCAAATAGCATCCAGTTGAAAGTTATTCTTTAAAATATATTTTGGTTTGTTTTCCTGAGACTAAATTATACACTTAATAAATATTATCATATCATTATGAGATAATTTCGAGAGATTCAGGATGGTTCTAATAACTTTTTCTAATTGAACACTGGGAAGATATTAATGAGACAGATTTTGGTTGTGATGAGCCAAAAGAATTTCCAGAGGGCTGGATGGATTTGAGAATGTAAGGGCACAAGGAGCAAGTGAGATAACATTAGAGAGTCCTTCACAGGGATTACAACATGGGAATTCACTCCATAATGAGTGCTGAGCATTCACTAAAACCATGTGAGGTTATATCAAACTATCATCTCTTGAGGACATCTATAATTCTAGTAAGTGAAAATCAAATTACAGAAAACCTAACAATATCACTATAAGTTAATCAATGAAGTTTTACTAAGAATCTGTTTGAATGTAATCGTAGGTATAGATATAACTCAATTTATCTATATATGTTAAATGTTCCATTGGAGGACAGGCAAATGTTTTATTTAGAAATAATCTAAGTTATACAAGCACTACTAATTAAAAATAAGACAATTTTTTCAACTTTATTTTTTGAGAAGTTTTAGATTTACATTTACATAAAATTTACATCTAAATACAGGGAATTTCCATATAACTCCTTTTGTGCCTCACACACACACACACACACACAGTTTCTCCTATTATTGACATCTAGGATTAGTGTGGTACATTTGTTACAGTTGAACCAATATTTAACCATTGCTGCTAACTAAAATCTATAGTTTATATTTTGGTTTACACTTAGTGTTTTACAGATACATAGATCTTGACAAATGTTTAATGTCATGTGTCTGACATAGCATTGTATTATACAGAAGAAACTCACTGCCCCAAATATGCCCTCTTCCACCCATTTCACACCTAATAAACTGGCTGCTATTGAAAAAATCAGAAAATTACAAGTGTTGGAAAGAAAGTGGAGAAATAAGAATACACATTGTTGATGCTAAAGAGAATGGTTCAGCCACTTTGGAGGACTTTTGTGGCAGTTCCTCAGAAATCTAAAAATAGAATTCCTATATGATCCAGCAATTCTGGAACTAGGTGTATACTCAATAGAATTGAAATCCCCGACAAAAACTAATGTAAGCACATCAGTGTTCATAGCAGCATTATTCACAATTGCCAAAAGGTGGAAGCAACCAAGGTCTCCATCAACAGAAAAATCAAAAAACAAAATGTGGTTTATTCACACAATGGAATATTATTCAGCTGTAAGAAGGAATAAATTTTGACACATTGGATAACATGAATGAACCTTAAGAACTTTATGTTAAGTGAAATTATCTAACACAAAAGGAAAAATATTGCATAATCTCATTGATATGAAATAAGGAATGTTAGCAGACTCATGGAGGTATAGTTTGGAGATAGGTTGCTAGAAGAGAGGAGGGGTTTAGAATTAGTGAGCTGATTCTTAATCAGTGCATTATTTATAATTTGGTTGATTATAATAATTTGGTAATGGATAGAGGTGATGGTGCACAGCAATGTTGAGTATAATTAATGATGCTGAAGTGTGAGCATGCACGTGGTTGAATGTGGAAGGTTGGGTCTGTACATGAGGATAGAAGCAAAGTTAGAGGATAAAATGGTCAACTTTAAGACTAAGTGAATTCTGGCTGACTGAAGATTGTAGTTAAGAATATAAATATAAGAATTTTCTTACAGGATCTACTTTAAAGGTACATTTTTAGCAAAGGGTATCAATAGTGGTGTGATATATGGGAGAAAATGCACCTAAAACATACTTCTATGGGATATGAATGTATTCATATTGTCATAGGTATGTATTCTCAATAGATAAAGGCTACAGAGCAGCTAGCAAAATATTACGCTTCGATCCTGTTGAAACCCTGCTTTTTCTCAAATAAAATGGCAAAAATCTCTGAAATATATATCATGCCTACATAAAGAAAACAAGCCTAAATGCCATGTCCTCTATCTTAATGCTTGTATGTATGAACCTTACTCATGCAAAAGTGAAACATAGATTAATTATAATTAATGCCTAATAATTAACACCTGAGCAACTCCTTGTTAATCAAATGTGGCCCCTCTCAAAACCAAACTCTGATAATGAATGCACCACCTTCCCCCCAATGTGGGACATGACTCCTGCATTTGAGCCTCCATGGAACTGAGGAATTATTACTAAGCATAGATCAGCAATGCATTCAGAAAAAAATCTTGACAAAAAGGAGGAAATAGTAAATAAAAAAAGAATTTTTATGGCTAAGATATTTCAAAGTATGTTGGGAGATCATTCTGGAGGTTATGCTTATACAGGTCTCAGACAGACTTCATTAACTTCCACAGTAAATAAAGTGTCAAATAAGAGTGCTCCTGAGGGCTCTAGGGACATCTGGACAACAAAGGCAAGGCAAACAGCCTCATGAATTCAAGACCCTTTCAGTGGACCCTATCTAGGAATATATGATAATCTATCTCCCCAATATAACATAGTTATACTTATTTATATTTCCCCTAACCATGATTCTTCTATTTCTTATTTGAACCTATAATATTCAATGGACCTGTTAAGTACATATCTCATAGACATAAATCTTCAGGCTGTTCCAGTGTCAGTTGAGCCCTCAATTCTTACAGAGCAATGGACAACTCCTACTCTCCAGTTCTTTATGCATCCTAGACAACCAACAAAACAATGATTAAGTACAGACCCATCCTCCAAAATGGGCAATGTTTGCAGCTGTGGACAAAATATTTCCTTTCATCTATCCCTTGGTATCTGAGTCCCTTCTCAGCCTAGGGCTGTTGTAACAGATGTCATACTAGGTCCCTAGGAGTTGGGGATTGAACAATTGTTGGGGGTGTGTGACTAAGGATCAAAGTAAATCAGTTGTTATAGTTTTTGTTATATTGTGTTGATGGAAGAACATGTAATACTGATATAAAGATATTGGATGCCAGGGGTTCAGAAGGGATAGGGTGATAAATGGGTGGAAAGGGCATATTTGGGATGATGAGATACTTCTTTTTAATACTACAAAAACAGACACAGATATTAATCATTTGTCAAGGCCTTTCGATCTGTAGAGCACAACATGTAAGCTATAATGTAAACTATACACTTTGGTTAGTAACAATGCTTTAATATTGACTCATCAGCTCTAACAGTTGTACCACAATAATCTTAGTAGTCAGTAATAGGGAAAATTATTTGTGGGTGTGTGAAAGGTTATATGGAAATTCCTATACTTCTGGGGTAGTTTTTCTGTAAATGTATATCTAAAAACTTCTCTAAAAATAATGTTTTAAAAATTTTCACTAATATTTAAATATACTCCACTCTTTCTATTGCCCCTATTTATTATGTTCCATCAAAATAATTCCAGCAAACTTTTGTGTTGCAGCTTTACTTTCCTAAGTATGTTGAAAGACCTTCGTATTTTCCACCTACATGCCCTAGAAGGCACGTGATAAACCTCTAATACAGCTCTGAGTAATGTACCAAGTTCTATCTCAAATGAAATAGTCAAGCTCATATTCTAGTTTGAGAGTGAGGGTAATAGCTTCTAAAATATTGTGTTTTGATGAAAATCTTTTCTTCTTACCTCTGGAACTGAACTGGTCACATAATTAAAATACACTGTGAATATTATACATTTGAATACTTATGTCAGCTATTTAATCTCTTCTATTCCACAGGAGATGTCCATGGGGGAAAACACAATATCTCTCTTCAGCAATAGAAAAGCAAAAGATGTGATTATTTTCCCCCATAAAATTCAAGTGAAAGTTTCTGGAACAACAAACTGCATAACAATGACTACATGTAAGCACTTTGACTCCTAATAAAAGTGATCCCTCAGTGGAAAAATAATATGGTATAGAATTGGAAAGGGAATGTAATAATTATTTTCTAGTACATAGCCCTAGGTCTGATATGTACGAGCTATGTGGCTTTAAGTTAATATCTTAAATCCCCTGAAATCCAGTTTCCTCTTGTTGAAAAGATAACTTTTATAATTCCTCAAATATTCAATAAATATGTATGTAATAAAATATTATTAAGGCATAAACTATGAAAAACTGTAAGTATTTAATAATATTACTATGGTTCTTAAATTTTAAACTACCACAATTCAAAGTGGCATGAAAGATAATTGAAGCTCATTGAGAATCTCACTGAGAGGATAAATTTATGGACAAAAATTAACCTGAGAGTTGGGGCAGTAGACAGATAACTAATATTCTATTCTAAATGTTACAGGTTTTGGGTTTTATATGCTCTCTCCTTGCCTTGGAATCCCATATACTAACCTAAGGGCTATTACCTGGCTATTTAAATGAGAAATAAGTAGAATAACTTAAAAAAAAAAATACATGGATGCCTTTGTCCCACACAAAGAAATTATAACACTGGATAGGTAATGTTGGTCATGGAATCTAAATAAAAAGAAGAGGTAAAGAAATATGATACCAGTAGGCTGTCATTTGGAAGTAATTGATCTAAAATTAAAAGCAATCCCAAATTGATGTATAGATTCAATGCAAAACAATTCAAATTTAAGCAAAACTTTTTTTTCCAGAAATAGATGAGCTGATTTTACAATCTATATGCAAAAACAAAGGAATAAGATAATCAAAAGAATTCTGAAAAAAAATACAAATTTAGAGAACTCCCATATCTGATTTTAGGTTTTACAAAAAGCTAAGATTATCAAGAGGGTGTGGTATTATTGAAAAGATAGATATCTTGAATAATGGAACTGAGTAGAGAGTTCAGAAATAGATTCATACATATATGGTGAAGATTAGGGCCACCAAACTGTTTGAAAGATGCAGGGGTGATGATTCCATTACATTACTATTCAACATTCTTTTTGGCCTGTGCAGAAAACAGATGGATCATGGAGTGTGACAGTGTATTATCATAAACTAAACCAGGTGATTATTCTAATTGCAGTTATAGTTTCAGATATGTAATAGAGCTTAAAATTTTTAAACATTCCTAGATATATGGTATGAAGCAATTGATTTGGCAAACACTTTTTTTTTTCTTCAATATTTGTTGGTTTACTTTCAGCTGACAAGGCCAGCAAAATACTTTCACTTTCATTCCTCGTATAGCAAATCTTCACCTTATGTTATAACATAGTCTGCAGGTATATTATTCAAAATGTTTTGAATATATAATTCAAAACTTACAACTCTTGACCATTTAGAAGATATGCTCATTGGACTTAGTGGGCAAGAAGTACAACTGCTCTAGATTTATTGGTAAGACATTTGCACACCAGGAGATGTGTAATAAATTCAACAAAAATTCATGTAGCTTCCATATTAGTAAAATTTGTAAGCAACCAGTAGAGAAGGCAAAGTGATGAAATCTTATTCCTAGTGAAGGATAATCTGTTTCATCTGCCCTGATATATAACCTAAAAAGTGTCAGAATACCAAGTGTTCCTGCAAGCAGCTTGAAGCCAGCATATTTCTCATTTGAATGTGCTACTCTGATATATTTATTGAGTAATGAAAAAGCTGCTAGTTTTGAGTGGGGACTGGAGGAGTCTCTGCAACAATTCTATACTAACATACAAGCTATTTTGCTACTAGGGCCATACTGATTCAGCATATCCAAGAGTGCTTGAAGAGTATGTGGCAAAAGGGATGCTATTTGGAGACTTTGTCAGGGTTCTATGAGAATCACAGAGCAGAAATGTGGGATTTGGGGGCAAAGCTTGCCATCCCTTGCAGATAATTACTCTCCTTTTAAGAAAAACCTTTTAGCCTTTTACTGGATGTTAGTGGGGACTGATTACTTACTCATTCATGGGTCACCGAATACTATGAGAACTGTGTTGCCCATCATGAGATATCTGTCTCACTAAGCCATTAAGTTGGGCATGTGCTGCAGCACTCCACCATCAAATGGAAGTGGCTTATAAGAGATCAGGCTCTATTAGTTCATAAAGGCACAAGTATGTTACTGAAAAAGTGATTCAAATGCCCATTGCCTCCATTCCTTCCACCTTACCTTTTCTTTCCCAGCCCAGAGCTTTGGCCTCTGAGGGAGCTCCTTATAGGAAGTGAAAACTTGGGCCTTGTTTACAGAGTGTTTTATGCAATATAGATACATTACCCAAAATGGACAGCTGTGGTATTACATCCCCTTTCTGGTATATTAACAAAGTAGAGTTGTGCAGGAAAATCCTCACATAGTCTAGAACCTAAGGCAGAGTACCTGGTAGTTTATATTGCTTGGAAGGAGAAATTCACCAGATGTGCATTGCTATACAAATTCATGAGCTGTGACCTTTATTCTGGTGGGGTTGTCAGGGTTTAAAAGAACATGGAATATTGGAGACTGTTCTTGGGGACAGGTGTGTGGATAGAACTTTCTGAATGAGTGAAACCACAGAATATATTTGTGTCCCATGTAAATGCTCACCTGAATTTTCTTAAGCAGAGAACGATTTTATACTCAAGCAGATAGGAAGACCTGTGCTGCTAATACCACACAGCCTTTTTCCCAGCCATTGCCCAAAGGGTTCAGTACCAAAGTGTCCATGGTGTTTTGGATGCAGGTTATACACAGTCTCAGTGTCATGGATTTCCACTTACCAAGGCCAACCTGAGCAGAGCCACTGCTGGGTATCCAGTA
>JAKSZT010054124.1:142212-162533 GCA_026826555.1 Tolypeutes matacus
CCTCCAAATGCAAGCAAGACATTTCTATCCATCTGTCCCATGGGATCTAAGCTCCCTCTCAAATGGAAGCAGAGGGTGGGTGAATCACCATCCCCAAATCCTCAAGATTGAAGAATGAACAAACATAAGGAGGAATGCAACTATGGACTAAAGCAGACTTATTCTTATTCTAATAATGGAAGAACTTGTAACACTGGTATAAATATAGTGGTCAATAGAGGTTCTGAGGGAAGAGAGGGGGAAGAATAGCTGTAACATGGGGAATTTATGGAACACTAGAATTGTTCTGCAGGATATTGCAATGATGGATACAAGCCACTATACATTTTCTCTAAACCTATAAAATTGTGTGGTGCAAAGTGTAAACCATAATGTAAATACAGGTCATGCTTAGTAGCAATGCTTCAATATGTATTCATCAATTGTAACAAATGTACCACACTAATGAAAGATGTAAATGGAGCAGAGTGAAGGAGTGGTGTATATGGGAATCCCCTATATTTTTTATATAACATTCATTTAATCTAAAACTCCTTTAAAAATAAAGAAAATAATGCTTACAAAAGAAAGCATGGAGGCAAAAAAAATTACTTGAGATGCTGAAAGAAACCAATTGCCAACCAATAATTTCATATCCAGCAAGACTTTATTTCAAAAGTAAGGAAGCTATTAAGACATTCCCAGATAATCAAAAGCTGAAGGAGTTCAACACCGCTAGCCATGCCCTAAAAACAGTTCCAAAGAGAGTTTCTAGACTGAATGAAAAGGATGCCAGATAGTTGATCAAAGCAGAATAAAGTAGTAATGTCCTCCAGTAAAGAAATTATATGGGTAATTATAAGTGCCATTGCTACTTTAGAGATTTTTAATGTCACTTCATTTTTAATTCTTATGAGTGCTATAATATAAAAACATAAAAATTAATGATAAAGCTATGATTTTGGAGATACAATGTACAAAGATATAATTAATAACTAGTATAAAATAAATGGATAGGGGATGTACAGTTAAAGGAACAGTATATTGGAAATAATCATTGATCATTAATGCTAACTACAAATAAAATATATGAAAAATATATTCAGAATGAAATGAGGAGAAACTTAAATGGAAAAAGACAAACAAAAAATAAATATGAAAGTAAATATTAAATGTAGAATTGAGGATCAAAAAAGGTATAAAATGAGGAAAAAATAACAAAATGGCAGAAGTCCTGCATTACCTGTAGTTATTTTAAATGTAAACAGTTTAAATTCTCCAATCAAGAGGTAGAGATTGGCAAATGGATGAAAGGCTAGACCCAACAACATTATGTTTATAAGAAAGTCACCTTATATTCAAAGACACAAGTAGATTGAAAAGTGAAAGGATGGAAAAATACACCAATAAAACAGAAATCAAAAGATACCTGGAGCAGCTAAACAAATAGATAAAATAGACTTTAAGTAAAAACAAAACAAAAACAAAAACAAAGAAAGCCTGTTATAAGGGACAAAGGTCATTATGTAATGATAAAGTGGTAAATTCAATAAGAAGTCATAGCAATTATAAATGTATCTTCACCTAGTGGTAAATTCACCAAGTATGTAAAACAAAAATTAACAAATATGAAGGGAGAAATAGAAATTAACAGTAGGAGACAACAACGAATTACATTCAGGAATGGATAGAAAATCTAGACAGAAGATCAATAAGGAAAAAAAGACTTGAATAATAATCTTAACTAACTAGACCTAAAATACATATATAAAACACTTCATTAAACTGCATCAGAGTACAAATTCTTCTCTAGTTTAATTTTTATTAGAGAAGTTGTAGGTTTACAGAAAAATCATGTAAAAAAACACAGTGTTCTCATATATCTCCCCCAGTATTTATCACCCTACATTAGTGTGGTGACTTTTCATTCTGAATATATTTTCCAGAAAGTCAAATTCACAATGAGATACCAAATAATAAATGTTTAGAAACAGAAACACATTTTCATGTTTGGTGTGAATGTAAATTGGTTTAGCCTCTGTGGAGGACAGTAAGTATTCCACAGAAAGTATAGAATTACCAAATGTGCCGCAATCCCAATAGTTAACATAAATAACTAAAAACAAGGGCCTCAAACAAATATTTACATACCAATATTCATAGTGGCATTATTCACAATTGACAAATGATATAATACAAGTGTCTATCAATAAATGAATGTATAAAAAAATATGGTGTGTACATACATATGAACAATATTCAGAGTATAGTTCTGATATGTGCAGAAACATATTAATTGAAGTAAATAAGCAATAAAGGACAAATATTTTCTATTCTTACTGATATGAAATAATTAGATTAAACAAATTCTTAGAGTCAGAAACTAGAATATATGTTACCAGGGGCTTAAGTGGGGTTAGGGAATGGAGAATTAATGCTTAATAGGTATAGAATATCTGTTTGGTGAGATGGAATTTTAGTAATGTCTGGTGGTGAATGTAGCAAAACATTGTAAATATAAATAACAGCACTGAATTATATATTTAAATGATATATTATAAAAGGGGAAATATTAGTATATATGTTACTGGAATTAAAAAAAAAATTTAATGGACTATAACACTAGCAGTGAACCCTAATATAACTGTGGGTTATATTTAGGACAATTATAATAATAACTTTTCATCAATTTTAACAAAGTTACCACACTAATGCCAGTTGATAAAAATAGGGGAAGGTATATAAGAACTTTGTGTTTTTTTGCATGATTTTTCTGTAAACCTACAAATTCTCTAATAAAAAATGTTAAAATACATACATATGAACTCAAAATCAAAATATATTTGTCACAGAACTTAGAACATATGAATGCATTCCCTTTGAATTGAATTGGAACATCAAATAAAGTGCAACTGGTATTATCATATGATTTTACTCAATGAGGATGTCCTGTAGGACTTTCCCAAGGATACTCCATGGGAAAAATCAGCAATACAAGAGGAACAACATGGATTATTGGAAAGAAAAATGTTGGGTCCCTTTCCATTTTTTAAAAATTAGTAAACAATATACATATTCTAGAAAATACAAGTAGTATACAGTTGAATTTCTACTATATTAATGAAAAGCTCTGATTTTTTTCTCCTTTCAATTACCACTACTCTCTTTTCTTCAAAAATCTTTCCTACTTTGTATTCTTTCTCAGTGTCAAAATTACTCCTCCTCATTCAAAGTTGTATTTCTGCCCAGTGATGCTCATTATAATTGCTGTTTCAAATTGTTATGGTCACTTTCATTTCATTCATTTTTCTGTAAAATGTGCTTGTCTTACCCTTTAAATCTCTGGGCTTATAGTCTTGGGGAGTGTGTGTGTGTGTGTGTGTGTACATGTATCAGCAAGTACATGTATGAGCAGCCTGTGGGTTAGAAAAGTGGATCTTTTCCCCTATATTCCATTTCAAATATCTTTTTTATCATCTACCAATATAATTATTATAAGTTACTGACTCAGGTAATTGTGGAGGTTGGCAATTCTGAAATTGGTAAAGTGGGCCATTGACTGAAAATATTCATAAAGGTAATGCTGAAGTTTTGAGAGCAAAATCCAAACTGGGAATAGGGCAGGCTTGAAATTTCAGTACTAGTTGATTATGAAGACTTGAGTTAGAAATCCTTCTGACCACTGGAACCCTAAGATCTTACTGTTAAAATCCCCAAATGATTGGATGTGGCCCACCACATTTTGGACTGTAATCTACTTTACATAAAGTCAACAGATTGTAGATGCTAACCCAATATACTAAACACCTCCACAGTAATAACAAGGCCAGTATTTGACCAAAAAACTGGACATCATAGCTTGTAAAGTTTATGCATAAAATTAATCATCACAGTCCACCCCTTTAAGCATGACACACATATACATCTCCTTAAACCATATTTAATATCCTAATAAAACCAATAACAGGGTCATAATTCTGCCTAATATGATACAACTGTCCTGAGAGAAAATGTGCTAATTCTTTCCTAAAGGAGGAAGATTTTCACTCTTGTCCTTGAAACACTACCACTTAAATACCATTATGTAAATTTAAAACAACATATGTTATATGATAAAGGAAAGAAAATAAAGAAATTCATGACAAAGTAAAGAAGACAATACTCATAAAAGTAGTCTTCATTTCAGCAAATGGCCACGTGGTCATAGCTGGTATCTGTAACTAAAACTACCTTCTTACTCAAGCCATTCCATGTTTCTTTTGTCCTCAGAAAGCATCTCAGCTGGTCATGATTCTTTGCCTAGTGGGTTGACCCAAACCTGTTTTTCTGAAAAGTCTTGGCCATTAGTACTTATGCCTGAATTAAGTTGTTGTTTTCTTTTACTTTAATAGTAGGGCATAATAATACTAATACACACTTTAAGGGATAGCCTGTATGCCAGACTTACTCTTCTTTGCTCCATTGTATAGCAGCCACCCAATTTCCCTTTGGCAATCAGAATCAATTGCCCCAGCCAGAACAGCAACTCCCTTCTCTGTCTGTTCATTCAGCAGCAAGATGAACCCAACGTGACTGGGTTGTAGTCTTGAATTCCAGATAAATGTAACCATTGTGTATCCTGGTGGAAGCTTTCCAACTCTTTGGAAATAAGATCTCTATAACAACAGAGCATAAGGTCACAGGGTCAGTGGAAACCTTTTGTTAGTGAATCACAGGGTCTAATAATGGGTGCTGCCTGTTCAATTTTCATCACTTGATTCCTGGGCCCATGAATCCTGGCTAAGGGAGAAGCAGCCAATTTAAATTGCACACTAATTTAGAGCATATACAGCTTCCTGGACTACATTGTTCCAGCTCTACAAGGTATTTCCACATAACTAATGTTGTAATTTAATCTTCCAAAGGATGTTTCATTATTCTATTGATCAAGGTTCTTTTAAATGATGGGGAACATGATAGTACTGGGGAATTCCATGAGCTTTGGTCCATTACTGCACTTTATTGCTTGGAAGTGATTTTCTTGACCAGAAGCAATGCTATAAGAAATACCAAGATGACGGATAAGTCATTCTGTAAGTTCATGTATATGGCAGAAGAAGTCTATGCAGGTAAGGCAAATTCATACCCAGAGTAAATGTCTATTCCATAAGGACAAAATGCAGTGCCTTCCATAATGGAAGAGGTCCAATGTAATAAACTGGCCATGAGGCAGTTGGCTGATCACATTAGAGACTGGTGCCATAGTAGGGAATCATTGTTGGTCACTCTTTCTGGGATAGGGCACTAAGGAATGGCTGTAGCAAGGTTGGCCCTAATGAGTAGAAGTCCATGTTTCTGAACCCATGAATAACCTCCTTCCCTCCCACCATGTCTACTTTGATCATGAGCCTATTGGACAATGGCAGGAGTGACTGGGGAAAGAGGCCAACAGGTATCCACATTATGTATCACTCTAGCCACTTCATTATTAAATGATGTTCCCATCCTCTGATGTTACCATTTGTTGTACATTTAAAGGGACAAAAATCACTTCACATTATTGCCCACACACACATATATATCCACATGCCTTCCCAAAGACCTTGTTACAATTTGCCAGTCATATTCCTTCCATAGCCCTGACATTCTGAGCAATCCATTGGCCGAAGCCCATGGATCAGTATAGAATCACACATCTGTCCATTTCTCCTTCCAAACAAATAAACAACCAGGTCTACTGCTGAAAATAAAGTTCTGCTCACTAGGAGGATTTCTTTTACCATTATCCTTCAGAGACACCCAGAAAGAGGATGTAGTCCTGCAGTTGTCCACTTTTGGGTAATGCTTGTGTACCGTGCAGAAATATCTGTAAAAAAAAGGCCCAAGGTTTAGCTTCCTTATTCAACTGATTATGAGGAACTCCCTGTAGCAGAGTGAGATTATTTATTAATTCCAAAAAGAAAGATTATGTTTGTAAACTGGTCTGTTCCTCTAGGTGTGATACCCTTTGATTGTATTAGATTCAGCTGAGGTGACTTTGATTAAATTATGTTAAATTAGGGCTTTGATTTGACCATGTCAGCAGGGTGGAACTCAGGTTAAAACCCTGCCTCCATGGTGGGCTGATATAAATGGACACTCACTCAAGGAGACGCAGAAGAAGATGCACAGGAGGAGAGAACTTTGATCCTGTGGCCCTGGGGAGACAAGTTCTATACCATCCTGTAGCTGAGAGAGGGAAGCTGAACCCTTGTAGAGATCTGCAACCATCTTGTTTCAACACGTGGCAATTGACTTTGGTGAGAAACAAACCATGAGTTGGGCACTTTAGGGCCTTGTAACTGTAAGCTTTTGCCCCAAATAAATACCCTTTATAAAAGCCAACCAATTTCTGGTACTTTGCATCAGAACCCCTTCGGTGTACTAATATACTCCCCAAGAGGCCAAAGGTGCAGGCAGGAGAGATAACTTAATATGGCAGGAGTGGGGGCCATGGACATTATGACTACTTCTACATGTAACTTACCCGAGCCTTCAGGGCCTCCTTGCAAGTAATCTCATATTTATCACTTCCGTTTGATGGTAGAGTGCTGCTGTGCACCTCCAACTCTGTGATTGCTGAGTCAGGCAATACCCAGTACAAGGTGGACAGTTCTGGTTGCATAGCAAGGTTATGTGTTTAGTCTCTGTTAAGGCTCATGTAGACGTTCGGCAATTTGATGTAATTATGAATTCCAAAAATATAATTGTATCATGCTTGTAAACTGATCTGTTAATCTGGGCATGATTAAGTTATGATTAGGGTGTTGACTGGGCCATGTCAGTAGGGCATTGAGTCCCACCCCTTGGTGGGTGGGGGAATTGAATATGAAAGACAAGGCAAAGGACAGAGTGAGCAATTTTTGAGAAGCAGTTTTGATGTTGGAGAGAAGGCCCCAGGAGAAGAGAAGCGAGCTGTTCACCTGAGAGTCTAAAGCTGACCTTGTGGAGGAAACATAGGAGCTAAGCTTGTAGAGAAACACAGTCCTGGGAAGAGAGGAAGCCAAGAAACCCTGGCAAATGCTGGCAGCTGTCTTGCTCCAACACATGGCAATGGACTTTGGTGAGAGAAGAAACTTACGCTTTATGGCCTGGTAACTGTGGACTTCTACCCCAAATAAATACCCTTTATATATACCAACCCATTTTTGGTATTTCACATTAGCACCCCTTTAACCAACTAATACAGCTCAGTAGGAAGCTAAAGCTATTTCTTAAAAATAAATAGAGTAGTTATCCAAAGGTTACGGCAGGGCTTTCTCCAAAATCCTGAGGTGCTATGCTGTAATTCAATTATAGCTATCTGCCAAATGCTCCAAATGACATCTCTATTTTCGATTTACACTTCAAACACCCTGGCCATGCTGGATCATATAGCCCAAGGAGCAAAGCAGCCTGCATGGAAGACTGGACGTAAAGCAGAAACATCAGTTTTCCTTGTCTCCAGAAAGCCAGCCACTGTTCAGGTCACTCTGATAATAGGCCAGTATACTGCAACTAAATGAGGTATATTGTTTTAGTTTCCTGGCTGCCAAAGCAATACCATGCAATGGATTGGCTTAATCAATGTGAATTTATTGGCTCACAGTTTTGAGGTTAGGAGAAGTCCAAAATCAAGGCATGATCAAAGCAATGTTTTTCCCCAAAATACTGTGGCATTCTTGGTCTGGCTGCTGGAAATCCTTGGCCCATGGATTTTCTGTCACATGGCAATGCATGTTGTAGCCTCTCCTGGTTCCTCCTTCTTCTACCAGATTCTGATGAATCTCAGCTCCTGGCTGCTCCCTCTAGCTTTCTGCATCTCTGTGGTTTAGGAGACTGTTTATTTTGCTTCTAGGTACCCTATGATCATCTACTAATGCCATAGGTCTATGCAAATCATACTATTCTGATTACTGCTTTGACTCTGCTCTCCATTATAATAACCATGTCCATCTTGCTTTTGGAGATTAGATACTACTACTTAACCACTGTCACCCTAGGTTCAAATTATTCCCATTTTTTAAGGATCCCAGTTCAATGGCAGCAGTTCCCATGGCAATATCTGACTTACAGAGAAAAACAACCACAGAGCTCTACAAGGATAAGCTAGTATTCTCTTCACAAATTTATGTATAAAAGTCATAGTTAAAGGCATGTCCTCTGTTCACTCCTGGGATGGTTGAGCAGGTCTGATAGGATAAATTCACTTGAACATTCTAATCTCCATTTGCGGTTGGATATATTCTTCTAAATAATACCAAAGCAGGTCTCGATCTCATCTTCATTTAGTATAGGCCAACTTTTGGTCCATGTTTCAGCCAACCAACAAAACAAACTGCTAAAGCCCCTTCTTACTCTTTGAGCTAAAACGTTGAATCTAGAATCTCTGCTTAGTGGGCCTGTATCAATCAAATCAGCTTTATACAACTTTATGTTTCTTCCACCATTATACTATACCTTTCATATCAATTCTGATGCAACAAAAATCAGGCGATTAAGTGTGGGAATTTATATTAAGGGTGTGCATAATGGTGAAGAATGTAATAGTTCCCTGATTTCTCTCAGTATAAAGTGTAAAAATCATGTATTCCTTTTGGAATGCAGTATACATCCTTATTTGTCACACTTTGGACCTCATGTTTTGGGTCTGCATGCCTTTAATTTTGTTAGAGTTTTATAAGCAAAGAGGGGAGGTAGGGTTTATTGATGAGGAGAATTAGCAATGTCTTCCAAAGTAAACTACCTCAGGGGGTTCCATTAAAATTTCATCTGATAATGCAAGAATAAGCTCTGAAGATGTACAATGAAGGGCTGTTTCTACTGGCAAAAGTAGATTCTGCAGAATTTAAAAGTTCAATTTCCCCACCATTATAGTTTGACTACAGGAGATAAGGACTTTTTTCAAGGCACATATAGAAACTTTCATGTCACTTATTTGTCACTTAACCTGGGAATTTTAAGTCATCCTTTACTTCCATCAATTTATGCAACATATTTAAGAACAACTAACGAATCTCAATATACCCATTAACTTTGGCCTAAGGTATCAAATACATACACAGTCTCCCAGAATGTTGGCTCTCAGAAGTATTTGTTTATGAGTATCCAATGGTGATATGTTACTTATCTTTATTGCCACATCATGCCATATACTATCAGTGCCTTCTTTACCTTTGGAAAGAGTCATGGGTGCTTTTAAATGTAATACAATTTAAAAATTCAAAAATTCCCAAAACCATTTCAGAAAGTTTATCCTTAAGATTCTGTTCTGGAACCATACTTGGTACCGAAATCTCTATCAGTCAGGGTTTTCCAGAGAAGCAGAACCAAAGTGTGTGTGTGTGTGTATGTGTGTGTGTGTGTGTGTGTGTGTGAAATTCATTATAAGGAGTTGGCTCATGAGATTGTGGGGGTTGGCAAGTCCAAAGTTGCTGGCTGGAAATTTCTGTAAGAGATAATTTTGAATCCTCAGTTCTTGATGTTAAGACCTCCAACTTAGTTCATTAGGTTCACTTATATAATGGAGGTTAATCACCTTTACTTAGGTTGATTCTTTGATATGACTAATCTCATCTGTAAAATATCTCCATAGTAACAACTAGGCAAGTAAATTACCAAACAACGAGATATCATAAGCTAAATAATTGAAACTGATACATAAAATTAGTCCTCACAATGAACTTCAGGAAATTCTTTAAAGTATTAAATATTTGTTTCTGTATTTATATAGTGCTAATACCTATACCTTTGTTGAAGAGACTTATATGAGAAAGATGTATAAATAAAGTTATAACACAGGTACATTGAGTAGACTGCTGCACATGAAGGATTTTTAAAACTCCCTGATGAAGATAATGATGATAAGATGATAGTGAAATAAAGCAATAGAGTAAGATAATTTTGGAGATGATGAGTTTTAGGTAATACTGCAGTCTTATGTTCTCATTTTCCAGTAGAGGGATATAGGATTTTGATTTCTAAGACAAATCCCAATAGCTTTACACTCACTTGCAATATATTCCTTCTTGAATTAAGTTTCCTCTCTATTACAAAATTTGAAGAATTTCCTTTCTGTCCATTAGAACTTACTTGTAATAGCAGTTTCTAGTATACATCAATACCTGAGATTCCTCTCATTTCTCAGTGCCCAGCAAAATGATATTTCCCAAACTTCCTTGCAATTGCATTAGAAAAAATGTGATTGATTTCTGATTGTTGTAATGTGGACAGAATTGATGAAGCCTCTTCCTAGAGTGGCCCGTAGACAACCAAAGTCTATGGAAATCTTTTGTCCTCGCTTTAGTTTCTGTGGTGACTTTTATGCATCAGATGCTGTTACCACAAGGTGGAAGAACTGTAGGTCTATGAGTAACTCTTTGAGTAAAAACATTAAGGAGCACAAGACTCATGTATTGTATTACGAACAAGAAATAAGCAATTATTTTACTTCACTGAGATTTTGTGATTCAATTACAGAAGTTGTTAACTATTTTCACCATTAAAACACATGACATTGTGATTTGTGACATGATTACATGGGCTCATTTTGCCCATATCTCCCTGCTAAGTACAACTAAACATCTGGAAATAATACCGCAGACAATCATAGAGAATGCTGAAGGATTGAAAAAGAAAGGCAGAATGACTGGAAATTCCATTATGACCATCAGTGGTAGAAGCCCTCCAGATAGTGACTTAAGTTGGCCCAACTAAACAATTTTCCTCTGGTAGCACGACTAGAGAACAGTGAGAAAACAGTGCTACCCGGTGCATTTCATTCTCATATGAAGGAAAACTTAGAAAATTTGTGTTAAAAAGATGTACTCTTAAATAATGTCTAAAGGAAGTTCTCCAAAAACAAAATGAATGGTAATAGAAGAGGGCTTAGAACTTCAGAAAGGAAAGGGAAAAACAGAAAGGGTAAAAATGGGGGTAAATTATGTACCAACCCTTTTGTTTTATTTGTTTACTTTGTGTATTCCTTGTGAGTATCTTAATCATATTTTGATGATAGAAGCAAAAATTATGACACCTAATATGTTGCTCAATTTGATGCTCAATGTATATGGAAAGTATATCTAAGAAAATTATATTAACAATTCATGGAGTTAAAGGAAACTAAATGGAAATACAGTTACTACACTACATTCAAAGTAGAAAAGTGGATACCAGTAGCTTAGTAAGTTACATATGTATATTTTAATACATAGAGCAATCCCTAAGAACATTATGCAAAGCAATATACTCAATACACTATAAATAAACAAAAAAGAAATTCTAAAATAGGCCCACATAATACAAGGAATATATGTGTACACATTTGCGAACAAACAGGAAGGCAAGATAGCAGAAAACAAACAAGAAGTGGAATCTATAAGCATATCCGTAGTGCTTTTAAATGTAAATGGTCTAAGTATACCAATTAAAGACAGATATTGGCAGGGTAGATAAACAATAAAAACAAAAAATAACAAGTGAACTGCTATCTACAGGACTCCCACTTCAAGGATAATAATATAGGTATGTTCAAAGTAAAGAGATTGAAGAAAGGTATACCATAAAATAAACAATTTTACAAAGTAAGAGTGGCTACATTAATATCAGAAAAGTAGATTTCAGCGCAAAGAAAATTACTAGTGATAAGAGGGACATTACATACTGATAAAAGGTTAATTCTACAAAGAAATATGAACGATAATTGATAGAACAATGAAACAGAAAATTAACAAGGGTATATAAGGACTCAATAACATCATCAATCAATATGGTGGGATTGAAAATTATAGTATACTCCTCCCCAAAATGGAGTAATAACTATTCTTTTGAAGTGTCTATTCTCAAAGATAGACAATATCCTGGGCCATACAGCAAATGTCAACACATTTTAAAAAAAATTGAAAACATGCAGAGAAGTCTTTTCTGAAGATAATGAATCAAACAAAATAAGATATAAATGACAGAAAGACAACAGTAAAATTACCAAAACCATAGAAAGTAAGCAACTTATTTCTCAAAACCTATGGTTCAAAGAGAAATGGTAAATGGTAATAAATAAATTCATAGAACTGAGTGAAAATGAAAACAAAACCTGTCAACATTTAAGGGATGCACCTAAAGCAGCACTGGGAGATAAATTTATAGCACTAATTGCTTGTATTTTAAAAGAAGAACTATCTCAAGTCAATAATCTAATTTTCAAATATCAAGACAATACAAAAAGAGCAAAATAAATGCTAGGTAAAAGACAGAAAAATTAAATAAATTAAAGCAGAAATCAATGACATTTAAAACTGGAAAACAATGGTGAATATCAATGAAATAACAAGCTGGTTCCCCCCAAAATAAATATAATTAATAAATTACAAGATAAAGATAAGGATCAAAGGAGAGAATATACAAATTACCAATTATATTTTTCAGCCAAAGGGGTGCTGATGCAATATACCAGAAATCTGTTGGCTTTTTAAAAGGGTATTTATTTGGGGTAGCTTACAGTTACCAGGCCATAAAGCATAAGTTACTTCCCTCACAAAAGTCTGTTGCCACATGTTAGAGCAAGATGGCTGCTGGCCTCTGCAAGCATTCAGGCTTCCTCTTCCTCTCAAGGCTCTGTGGTCCAAGCTTCTTCCAATTTCAGCTGTGGACTGGGATAAGTCTTGTCTCTCTCAGGGCTCATTCCTCTCTGGGCTCAGCTGCTCTGTTCTCTCCACAAAGTCAGCTGTAGACTATGCGGCTTTCTCACTTCCCAGGGCCTTTGCTGTGTAAATGCAGCAGTCCCTATTCTTCTGTGTTCTTCTCCTGCATGTTTACTTCCTAGGACTCCAGCTCAAAACTCTAAACTCCATTTGCTGCAGTGTGGTTTCTCTTGGGGCAGGGACTCAACATCCTCCTGACATGGCCCAATCAAAGTCTTAATCTTTATTTAATCAAGTAAAAATGAAACTTCTGAATCCAATATAATCTAATATGCCCAGAGGAACAGACAAGTTTACAAACATAATCCAATATCTATTTTTGGAATTCATAAACAATATCAAACTACTACACCAATAATAGAGATGAAACAAAGCTATCACTACAGATCCTGCAGACATTGGATAATAAAAGGTTAATAGAAACAACTTTACACTCATAAGTGCAGCAACTTTAAAGAAATAGACAAATTCTTAGAAATTACTAACTACATCAAAAGTCAATCAAATTTAAGTAAATAATCAATATAGTTATATAACAATTTTAGAAACTGAATTAGTAATTAAAACCCTGCAGAAAGAGGAATCTTAAGGCCCAGGTTGTTTTACTGAATAATTTACCAAATATTAAAGAAGAATTAACTCCAATTCTATACAATGTCCTACAGAAAGAGCAGGGAACACTTCCTAACTTATCTTACAAGGTCAGCATTATCCTGGTATAGAAAATAGACAAACATATTACTAAAGGGAAAGTTACACACTGATATTTCTCATGAATTTAGAAATAAAAATTAAAACCAAATATAAGTAAATCAAATCCAGCAGTGAAAAATATAATTTTACTCTACAAACAAGTGGGATTTATTCAAGACTTGTTTCATATTCAAAAAATAATTAATGTAATCCATTTTTAAGAGGATAAAGAAGTATCATATAACCATATAATTTTATACACAAAAATATTGGACATAACCCAGACTTATACATGATTAAAAAATAAAATGTTAGGAAAATAAGACTACAGAAGACACTTCCTTAACATGAAAAGAGCATAAACAAAACTTACTCAAAGGTGAGAGTAACATTCTATACATATTTTATGGATTATATATTTCCATGGTTCAAGATGCTAAGGCTATTACAGAAACACTGAGAAATCCAGGGATGATATATTTTTTCCATGACTATATACCTGTATTAATCAAGAGAATATGGAAAAGCAAGGAGAAGGGACAGAGAGATAGTTAAGTGGAACAGAAGAGAGAACACTCCAAGAGACTCACAGAAAAAAAATGACCAAATGAGTTTTAAAATGTGAAGAAGCAATTCAATGAAGGAATGATGACCTTTTCAATAGATAGTAGTGCTGAAATAATGAGCTATCCTTAGGGTGGGAGACCTAAACCTAGCCTCACAATGTATACAATAATTCACTGAAAATTGATTATATACATAAGGTAAAATGGAAAACAATAAAACTTTTATAAGAAAACTTTAAAACATGGACTTTGATGAAAAGGAAACAATGATTTTATGAAATGATAAGCTACAGATTGGGAGAAAATATTTATAAACTACATAATTGACAAAGGACTTATATCTAGAATACATAAAGTACACTTAAACTGAACAGTAATAAAACAATTCTAAATAGCAATTAGGCAAAAGATATGAAAAGACATTCACTGAAGAAGATATTTGTATGGCAAACACGTGAAAAGATGTTCAACATCACTATTAATTAAGGAATGTATCTTGCTACTATGATTAGATATTACTAGACAATGGTTAGAACAGTTAAAATTAAAATTAAAAAATTAAAATAGCAAATGTTGGGAAGGATGTGGAGAAAATGGAAGACTCCTACATTATGAGTGGGAATTTAAAATAATATAGCTACTCTAGGAAAAGAGTTTGACATTCTTAAATAATTAATAACATACTTCCTTGGATATTTATCCCAAAGAAAATTAAAACTAATATCCAGGTGAAAACCTGTGCATAACTGTTCATATAAGATTCATAAAAACATTGGAAACAAGCCAAATGTTCTTCAACAGATAAATGGTTAAGCAAACTGTTATACATCCATACCAAAGAATGCTCTTTCAAAATAAAATGGAACAGAATATTGATAAAGGAAATAAAATGGGTGTATCTCAAACAGATTATGGTGCATGAAAAGCAGCAATCTCAAAATGTTACATACTGTATGAGTATATTTATATATAATTCCTGAAATAACTAAGTTATAGAGATGGAGAACACATTACTGGTTGTCAGGGGTTAGGTAGGGGGATGATGGATGGAGATGGAACTCTGTGCTGATGGAATGGTTCAGGATCTTGATTTTAGTGATGGTTATACAAATCTACACATATGATAAAATTGCATAGACTTACACATGCACAAATACACACACACAAATGACAGCATAAAAGAATGAAAACCTGAATAAGGTCTGAGGATTAGGTCCCTATTAACTTCTTCATTTTGATATTATTCTATAGCCAAGCAATAAAATGATGTGTCATTGGGGAAACCAGGTGAAGGGTACACAAAAACTTCCGAAATTAAAGAATATTCTTCATTTCACAAAAGTTGATAATTTTAACAAATTTAAAGTGTATCCTTCAATGATATTACAGTCACAAATCTGTGCTATCATCACACCATCAATTACCAAGATTTTTCATTACCCCAAAAAGAAATTCTGTACATATAAAGCAGTAATTCCATTTCCCTGACTCCATAGGCCCTGGCAACCATTAATCTAGTTCCTGTCTCTATGGACTACATATTTCAGATATTTCATGTAGGTGAAATTATATTTTTCCTTTTATGTCTGGCCTATTTCATCAAAATAATGTTTTAAAGGCAAACCATATTGTACCATGTACACATGCATCACAAATTCATTCTACTTTATAGCTGAATAATATTCTATTATAAGTATATAACACATTTTTTTTATCCATTCATCTGTTGAAACACAAATGGGTTGCTTCTGGCTTTTGTCTATTGTGAATAATGCTGATATGAAGAGTTATGAACACATATGTTTAATTTCTGCTTTCAGTTATTTTGGGTATATAAATAAGAACAGAATTGGTGGTAATATGGTAAATCTTTGTTTACTTTTTGAGAAACCACCAAACATTTCTTCAACAACAGCTGCACCATTTGATATTCTCACCAACAGTGTACAAGTGTTCTAAATTTGCTGCATCCTCATCAAAACTTCATAGTTTCTGTTTATAAATAATAGCTATCCCAGTAGGTGTGAACTATTACCTCATTTTGGTTTTGATTTGCATTTCCCTGATGACTAACGATGATACTTTTCATGTGCTTATTGTCACATACATATATCTTCTTTTGCAAAAATATCTATTCAAGTAATTTGCCTATTATTAAAATGTGTTGTCCGTTTTATCTTGTTTAGTTGTATCAGTTATTTTTATATTCTGAATATTAAGCATTTATAGGATATAAAATATGCAATGGATTTCTCACAATCTATAGGTTATTTTTTTCAATTTCTTCTTAATGTCTTTTGATGGACTAAGGTATTAATTTTGATGAATCCAAGTTTATTTATTTTTGATATTCATGCTTTTGCTGTCATATCCAATGACTCATTGCAAGATCAAATGTGATGGAGATCCGGGCAAGATGGCATCAGTTTAAGTGTGGACTC
Source organism: Tolypeutes matacus (assembly GCA_026826555.1). Lineage (NCBI taxonomy): Eukaryota > Metazoa > Chordata > Mammalia > Cingulata > Chlamyphoridae > Tolypeutes > Tolypeutes matacus. The sequence goes on from JAKSZT010054124.1 coordinate 158,587, forward strand.
ACCATCTCTCTCACAAAAAAATGGCTGAGTGGGGGCATGATCCTGCCTGAGTGAGCTGTGTTGAGAATCCACAGAGCAGGAGGCTTCAGGGCACTCATCTGGAGAGAGTTGGACAAAGAGATAAAATGTTCAAGGTAAAACCCTGAGTTTCTTGCCCCTGAGGCTGGAAACTGTGGGACAGCTAAGCCCCACTCTCAAGGTAAAGGCGCTATAATCCCTGAGCCAGGACTCCCACTGGCCATGGAGCAGGAGGGAGCATTCTCCAAGAGAGGGAGGGTTCTGGTGAAGGGTGGAGAGGGGTTTCTTACGGGCAGACTGGTCCCCCTTTGAGCTCTGAGAAACATACAGCTGGCTGAAGGTGGCATCAGGAAGAGGGGAGAGACAAATCTGTTGAGGCAGCCTGATTTACCTAACTACCCTGGGATAGAGAAATTTGGACTGGGAGAGGACAGAGTCGGGCAATTGACTAGTCCCATGCTGAAAACTATCAAGATTTCAACTCCCCTAAGGGAGTCAGGCAGTAAGAAGTGTTTAATAAGCTTCCAAGAGCCTATTTAGGGTTCCCTGGGAGGAGAGGGTGGTCTGGAAGAGGGTTAAGGGTCATTTTTCTGCAGTGAGTTCAGTCACCAGGATCCCATTTGAATTTCAAAAGGGAACTAAACCTGACCAGGAGAGGTGAGGGGGAATCCCCTCACACAGGCTATTCTGTCCTGCTTCCCTGGGAGTGAATGCAATAAGAATAGAAAGGGGACAGGGACAGACTCCTAATCAGCAGGAATTTATCCAACTGCAAAGAGTCAAACCTGCCTAAGGGAAAGTGACTGGATAGCTTTCTGAAGAGCTAACTGACTCAACAAAAAAGTTTAGCTCAATGGAGGAGGTTCCGCCTTGAATATACAAGGTCCCTAGTTAGATTCCCAGCTCCTCTTAGAGTAGTGATCCACTGGGTTATTAACATCCAGCTGATACTTTAGGAAAGGGAAAACAGACATATATTTGTATTAGCTTCTCTTGGGTGTCTTATTTTTCCTAAAAAAAGGTTACTTCCTTTAAAAATTTAAACTTACTTTAGTCACTAAAACATGCTACAAAACCTGAAGAGGTCAGGTTGCAGGGTAATTGATTGATGAACACCTGCATCCTGAGAAGCTCCACAGGGGTCTAAGAGGGAAGGCAGTTCTTCCTTAGTTTTTGTCTGACTGCTTGATTTTGTGTTTGTTTGTTTTTTTTTTCCTTGTTTTTCTTTCCTTTTTCTCCTCCCACCCCATTTTTTTTCTTTAATTAGAGACTGCTGGCTTGTTTCTTGTTTCCTGAGTTTCCTCATCCTTGATTTCTCCATTTCTGTGTAAACAATTTTGTCTCCCAACACTATCTCTTTTCCTTCCTTCATCTTTATATCTTCTGCTTTCTGAATAGGAAGACTAAATATAATTAAGATGTGTATCCCCTTCAAACTAATATATAGATTTAATGCAAACCCAATAAAAATCAACACAGCATTTTTTACTGAATTGGGAAAACTACAAAATTTACTTGGAGGGACAAGAGGCCCTGAGTAGCCAAAGACATATTGAAAAAGAAAAATGAAATCGGAAGAATCACACTACCTGACGTTAAAACATACTACTAAGCTATAGTGGTCAAAACTTCATGGTACTGGCACAAGGATAGACATACTGACCAATGGAAATGAACTGAGTGTTCTGATATAGATCCTAACACATACAGTCATCTGATATTCAACAAGGCCACCAATCCCACTCAACTGGGAGAGAATGGCCTCTTCAACAAATGGTCCTTGGAGAACTGGATATCCATATCTGAAAGAATGAAAGAGGAACACCATCTCACATCTTATACAAAAATCAACTCAAGATGGATCAAAGATCTAAATATAAGTGCCAAGACCATAAAGACCTTGGAAATAATGTAGGAAAGCATCTACAGAACCATGTAATAGGAAATGGCTTCATGAACTTCACATCCAAAGCACAAGCAGCAAAAGGAAAAATAGATAAATGGGACTTCCTCAAAATTAAAACCTTTTGCACCTCAAAGGAGTTTGCCAGGAAAGTGAAAAGACAGCCTACCCAATTGGGAGAAAATATTTGGTAATCATATATCTGATAGGAGCCTAATATCCAGCATATATAAAGAAATCCTATATCTCGAAAATAAAAAGACATATAACCCATTATGGGCAAGTGATTTGAACAGACAGTTCTCCCAAGAAGGAATACAAATGAAAAGATGCTCAACATCACTAGGTATTAGGGAAATGCAAATCAAAACTACAATGAGATACCATCTTACACGGATTAGACTGATGGTCATTAAAAAAACAGTATTACGCAGGTTGGAGAGGATGTGGAGAAATGGGAACCCTAATCCACTGCTGGTGGAAATGTAAAATGTTCCAGCCATTGTGGAGGACACTCTGGAAGTTCTCAAAAAAACTAAGTATAGATCTCCCATATGATCCAGCAATTCCACTGCTGGGTATATACTCAGAAGAACTGAAAGCAAGGACATGAACAGATATATTCACACCAATGTTCATAGTGGCACTTTTCACTATTGCCAAAAGTTGGAATCAACCAAAATGCCCATCAACAGATGAATGGATAAACAAAATGTGGTATTGCATACAGTGGAATATTACCTAGCTGTCAGAAGGAATACAGCACTAACACACAGGATAACATGGATGAATCTTGAGGACCTTATGTTGAGTGAAGCAAGCCAGGCACTGAAGGACAAATATTACATGATCTCTCTGATATGAATTAAGCAAATCTAGCCAACCCAGAGAGCTAGAGACTGGAAGATAGGTTTACAGGATATAGAAAGGGAAAAGAAGGCTGTGACCCAATGCCCATATGGGCATAATCTATGATAAGGTGGAAGTGAGTAGTTGGGCAATGAAGGTATATGACAGGGATGTAGGAAAACTATTGGATTGGGTGGTACAAGCTTGACAAGGGAGTACGGTGAGGAGGATGGTTTAAGCAGTCCACAGAACTGGAGGGAGCAGGTGAAAACTGGGGATTGGTGGCCATGTGGGTGAAAGTACAATGATGAAAAAACCTTTTGGCACTATGACACGGAAGAGTTACTGGTTTAGGGCGTTGGATGGCGAGGGGGGGGGCATTTGGGACAGGGCACACCTGGGGCAGTCTTCAAGAGAATGTGTGAGTGATCATTTATCATAGTGTCCTGTATCAGTGGGGGGAGACCCACATTATGAGTGGGAAGGAGTTGGACTCCCATGCTGGGGAGGCCCAATATGTTCTCAAACAGAGGGACAGTGTCTATTGAGAGCATGGGCAGTTCCTAATAGGGGAGGACAGATTAGTATGTCAAGCTCTCAGCATTTTAACAAATATCTATGAACTTTGTCCTCCAAGGAGTGAAGCCTGATGGTCACGGTGGACCCTGAGGAGAGGGGGAGGGTGGAATAGATTAGACAGAAGAGGGGATATTTAGGGGGAAACAGAAGTGTTCTGCATGATCTTGCAATGATGGATACAGGCCATGTTAAATCACATAAAAAATTTATAGAAGTGTATGGTCTAAAATGTAAACCATAATGTAAACCACTGACCATGGTTAGTAGCTATGTTTCAATATTTGTATATCAGTTGTATCAGATGTACAATCCACATGTTAAATGGTTATTAATAGGAAAGGGGGGAAAGGGGGAGGATGTTGGTTATATGGGAGTCCCAAATATTCTGTATGTAACTTTAATGGGACCTAAAACCTCTTTGAAGACAAAAATAAATAAATTAATTAAAAGTAAGAAAGACACTGGGGAAGAAATGGAAGAAAATGCCACTGTACATACAGGACAACAGATATTACACTGATGAAAGGCAAAATGCCAAAAAAAATTTTTTAAAAATATTTTTCATTTCTTTTAGTATCCCATTTTTCAACTTTATTTT
>JAKSZT010054124.1:162633-172652 GCA_026826555.1 Tolypeutes matacus
ATTTTTTATATGACTAAAGTTTTTTTTTTTTTTTTTTTTTTTTTTTTTTTTAATCTTTAACTGAAAATAATATCTAGATGTATAGGTAACACAGTTTGTTCTGTACCCCGAGCATTCTTTTGTAAACTTAAATTTTTGAAGGGCTGCTTTTCTACATCTGATATAAGATCGACTTTATCATGAAAAAGTAAGGTTTTGAGGCCATTATGTCTGCAGGAAATGAGCTCTACCTCCTCCAGCCCTCAACCTTTCCATGCCTATTTAAATCAGTCATGATAGATTAATAAAAGATTAGATCAGAAAAGTTTAGTTATGTAAATTGTGTAATTGGACTAAAAGGAAACAAATTTAATAGTTGTCAGTTGACAAGTACATTGTACTGGGAGAAATGGGATATTTTTAGCACTGGTAGATTATTTGTTGCATAATTTAAGGTGGGATGAACCCATAGATTTTCCATCTATAAGATTTTTATGCTCATACACAACGGTAGTATGCACCTAACATTGGCTTTACTAAAATGCTTATTTGGGTTTATATGTACATGACCATGAATGCTTAGTATGTTCCACATCCTAGTCACATGATTCACATTTCAAGTTATTTCATCCTCCAAGTAATCCTGGGTGGTAGGTGCTGTAATTGTCCTCATTTTTAAAATGGGGAAACTGATGCACAAAGTAATTAAGTGACTTAGCCAAGGTCATACAGCTGCAGAATGGGATTTTTATCATATCTGCAAATTTCTTTTTTTTAATATATTTTCTATTTATTTTTAAAAGATACTTAGATTACATAAATTGTTACATAAAAAATATAAGAGATTCCCATATGCCCCATTACCTAGACCTCCACTTTTCTCTACATTAACAACTTTTTTCATTAATATGGTAGAGTCATTGCAATTGATGAACACATTTTGGAGCATTGCCACTAATCATGGACTATAGTTTGTTTACATTGTAGTTTACACTCTCTCCCACTCAATTCTGTAGGCTATGGCAGGATATATAATGGCCTGTATCTGTCAGCGCAGTGTCATCCAGGTCAATTCCAAGTCCTGGAAATGCCCCGATATTATACCTCTTTTTCTCTCTCCCTGCTTTCAGCACCTCCAGTGGCCACTGTCTCCACATTCATGATATAATTTCTTCCATTGCTAGGATCACAATAAGTCTGTAGTAGAACACCAATAAGTCTACTCTAATCCATATTTTATTCACCAATCCTGAGCATTCTGGGATGGTGAAGCCTTCTCATCCTCTAATTGAGAGGGGACTTCAATCCCATATGGCTGATGAATGGGACTCTCTTGCTTGCAGTTGTAGACTCTCTTGGTTCCTTGGTGTTGTAGTTGTCCATCCTCACCTCCTTGTTAGTTGTCCTGGGTGAGTCCAGTGAACTGGAGAATAGGTGCTGCAACTCCACTGAGGCTCAGGGCCCAGCCAGCACATGAACAGCCCAAAGATTCAACTACCAACTCCAGCACCAACTGTAGGTTCAAACAAAAGGGACAGAAGAGGCATGTGTAGAGAAGTCACTTCAGAGTCCAACACTGTCACACTTGACAGCACAATCTCCAAAGTATGGACGACTGGCATGGCACTAAACTCCAGAGATATCTGCCATGACCACAGGACCTGGGTGTCTCCAGAGCCCTCAGGAGCCCCATTGTTTGGGGTAGTGTCCACTTTGGCCATCTATGAGATCCTGCTGAGGGGTACATAAGTGTTACCTCTGTTATGACCTACCTGCACACTTTGAAGTCTCTTAGCCATATAAACACCTTTGTCTTTACCTTTCCCCCTTTTATTTAAGGTCTCTTTCCAGTTGTATCACTTGGTAGTAATCCCTTGGTGCCAGAGAGGCTTATTCCCAGGAGTCATATCCCTCGCTGGAGAGAAAGTAATGCATCCACATGCTGAGTTTGGCTTAGAGAGAGGCCATATGTGAGCAACAAGGAGGTTTCAGGAGTTAAACCTTAGGCAGCCTACAACTCAAGTTACAAATTCAAAAGCAAAAGGCTCATAAGCATAGTTGTCAATATCAAGGGCCCATCATTGGACCATCTTTCTTTACTAGTAATTATCCCTGAACTTGGGAGATTGTTGCTGTTCTATTAGAGAATGTGGCAGAGCTCCCCAGGATGGGGATTCAACAATCCTCTGGCTGTTGTGTAAACCTTTACCCACTGTGGCAATGCCCCATGTAAATTTGAACATATTTATATACCTTATATGTATGCCCTGGTGAACTTCCTCCCATGTATCCCCCATCACTGACACCCCACACCATTGATCCTCTCCTACCATAGTTGTAACCTTCCAAAACTTCTTCAAAAATGAAGCCAAGAATGTTGCCAAATTCAATTAATAGAAAAATGAAATAATGATAAGTTTAAACATAAATAAAATACACAATAATTTAGAAAAAATAGTAAAATAAAGTTGAAAAATGGGATACTAAAAGAAATGAAAAATATTAAAAAAAATTTTTTTTGGCATTTTGCCTTTCATCAGTGTAATATCTGTTGCCCTGTATGTACAGTGGCATTTTCTTCCATTTCTTCCCCAGTGTCTTTCTTACTTTTAATTAATTTATTTATTTTTGTCTTCAAAGAGGTTTTAGGTCCCATTAAAGTTACATACAGAATATTTGGGACTCCCATATAACCAACATCCTCCCCCTTTCCCCCCTTTCCTATTAATAACCATTTAACATGTGGATTGTACATCTGATACAACTGATATACAAATATTGAAACATAGCTACTAACCATGGTCAGTGGTTTACATTATGGTTTACATTTTAGACCATACACTTCTATAAATTTTTGATGTGATTTAACATGGCCTGTATCCATCATTGCAAGATCATGCAGAACACTTCTGTTTCCCCCTAAATATCCCCTCTTCTGTCTAATCTATTCCACCCTCCCCCTCTCCTCAGGGTCCACCGTGACCACCAGGCTTCACTCCTTGGAGGACAAAGTTCATAGATATTTGTTAAAATGCTGAGAGCTTGACATACTAATCTGTCCTCCCCTATTAGGAACTGCCCATGCTCTCAATAGACACTGTCCCTCTGTTTGAGAACATATTGGGCCTCCCCAGCATGGGAGTCCAACTCCTTCCCACTCATAATGTGGGTCTCCCCCCACTGATACAGGACACTATGATAAATGATCACTCACACATTCTCTTGAAGACTGCCCCAGGTGTGCCCTGTCCCAAATGCCCCCCTCCCGCCATCCAACACCCTAAACCAGTAACTCTTCCGTGTCATAGTGCCAAAAGGTTTTTTCATCATTGTACTTTCACCCACATGGCCACCAATCCCCAGTTTTCACCTGCTCCCTCCAGTTCTGTGGACTGCTTAAACCATCCTCCTCACCCTACTCCCCTGTCAAGCTTGTACCACCCAATCCAATAGTTTCCCTACATCCCTGTCATATACCTTCATTGCCCAACTACTCACTTCCACCTTATCATAGATTATGCCCATATGGGCATTGGGTCACAGCCTTCTTTTCCCTTTCTATATCCTGTAAACCTATCTTCCAGTCTCTAGCTCTCTGGGTTGGCTAGATTTGCTTAATTCATATCAGAGAGATCATGTAATATTTGTCCTTCAGTGCCTGGCTTGCTTCACTCAACATAAGGTCCTCAAGATTCATCCATGTTATCCTGTGTGTTAGTGCTGTATTCCTTCTGACAGCTAGGTAATATTCCACTGTATGCAATACCACATTTTGTTTATCCATTCATCTGTTGATGGGCATTTTGGTTGATTCCAACTTTTGGCAATAGTGAAAAGTGCCACTATGAACATTGGTGTGAATATATCCTTGCTTTCAGTTCTTCTGAGTATATACCCAGCAGTGGAATTGCTGGATCATATGGGAGATCTATACTTAGTTTTTTGGAGAACTTCCAGAATGTCCTCCACAATGGCTGGAACATTTTACATTTCCACCAGCAGTGGATTAGGGTTCCCATTTCTCCACATCCTCTCCAACCTGCGTAATACTGTTTTTTTAATGACCATCAGTCTAATCCGTGTAAGATGGTATCTCATTGTAGTTTTGATTTGCATTTCCCTAATACCTAGTGATGTTGAGCATCTTTTCATGTGCTTTTAACCATTTGTATTCCTTCTTGGGAGAACTGTCTGTTCAAATCACTTGCCCATAATGGGTTATATGTCTTTTTATTTTCGAGATATAGGATTTCTTTATATATGCTGGATATTAGGCTCCTATCAGATATATGATTACCAAATATTTTCTCCCAATTGGGTAGGCTGTCTTTTCACTTTCCTGGCAAACTCCTTTGAGGTGCAAAAGGTTTTAATTTTGAGGAAGTCCCATTTATCTATTTTTCCTTTTGCTGCTTGTGCTTTGGATGTGAAGTTCATGAAGCCATTTCCTATTACATGGTTCTGTAGATGCTTTCCTACATTATTTCCAAGGTCTTTATGGTCTTGGCACTTATATTTAGATCTTTGATCCATCTTGAGTTGATTTTTGTATAAGATGTGAGATGGTGTTCCTCTTTCATTCTTTCAGATATGGATATCCAGTTCTCCAAGGACCATTTGTTGAAGAGGCCATTCTCTCCCAGTTGAGTGGGATTGGTGGCCTTGTTGAATATCAGATGACTGTATGTGTTAGGATCTATATCAGAACACTCAGTTCATTTCCATTGGTCAGTATGTCTATCCTTGTGCCAGTACCATGTAGTTTTGACCACTATAGCTTAGTAGTATGTTTTAACGTCAGGTAGTGTGATTCTTCCGATTTCATTTTTCTTTTTCAATATGTCTTTGGCTACTCAGGGCCTCTTGTCCCTCCAAGTAAATTTTGTAGTTAGTTTTCCCAGTTCAGTAAAAAATGCTGTGTTGATTTTTATTGGGTTTGCATTAAATCTGTATATTAGTTTGAAGGGGATACACATCTTAATTATATTTAGTCTTCCTATTCAGAAAGCAGAAGATATAAAGATGAAGGAAGGAAAAGAGATAGTGTTGGGAGACAAAATTGTTTACACAGAAATGGAGAAATCAAGGATGAGGAAACTCAGGAAACAAGAAACAAGCCAGCAGTCTCTAATTAAAGAAAAAAAATGGGGTGGGAGGAGAAAAAGGAAAGAAAAACAAGGAAAAAACAAACAAACACAAAATCAAGCAGTCAGACAAAAACTAAGGAAGAACTGCCTTCCCTCTTAGACCCCTGTGGAGCTTCTCAGGCTGCAGGTGTTCATCAATCAATTACCCTGCAACCTGACCTCTTCAGGTTTTGTAGCATGTTTTAGTGACTAAAGTAAGTTAAATTTTTAAAGAAAGTAACCTTTTTTTTTTAGGAAAAATAAGACACCCAAGAGAAGCTAATACAAATATATGTCTGTTTTTCCTTTCCTAAAGTATCAGCTGGACGTTAATAACCCAGTGGATCACTACTCTAAGAGGAGCTGGGAATCTAACTAGGGACCTTGTATATTCAAGGCAGAACCTCCTCCATTGAGCTAAACTTTTTTGTTGAGTCAGTTAGCTCTTCAGAAAGCTATCCAGTCACTTTCCCTTAGGCAGGTTTGACTCTTTGCAGTTGGATAAATTCCTGCTGATTAGGAGTCTGTCCCTGTCCCCTTTCTATTCTTATTGCATTCACTCCCAGGGAAGCAGGACAGAATAGCCTGTGTGAGGGGATTCCCCCTCACCTCTCCTGGTCAGGTTTAGTTCCCTTTTGAAATTCAAATGGGATCCTGGTGACTGAACTCACTGCAGAAAAATGACCCTTAACCCTCTTCCAGACCACCCTCTCCTCCCAGGTAACCCTAAATAGGCTCTTGGAAGCTTATTAAACACTTCTTACTGCCTGACTCCCTTAGGGGAGTTGAAATCTTGATAGTTTTCAGCATGGGACTAGTCAATTGCCCGACTCTGTCCTCTCCCAGTCCAAATTTCTCTATCCCAGGGTAGTTAGGTAAATCAGGCTGCCTCAACAGATTTGTCTCTCCCCTCTTCCTGATGCCACCTTCAGCCAGCTGTATGTTTCTCAGAGCTCAAAGGGGGACCAGTCTGCCCGTAAGAAACCCCTCTCCACCCTTCACCAGAACTCTCCCTCTCTTGGAGAATGCTCCCTCCTGCTCCATGGCCAGTGGGAGTCCTGGCTTAGGGATTATAGTGCCTTTACCTTGAGAGTGGGGCTTAGCTGTCCCACAGTTTCCAGCCTCAGGGGCAAGAAACTCAGGGTTTTGCCTTGAACATTTTATCTCTTTGTCCAACTCTCTCCAGATGAGTGCCCTGAAGCCTCCTGCTCTGTGGATTCTCAACACAGCTCACTCAGGCAGGATCATGCCCCCACTCAGCCATTTTTTTGTGAGAGAGATGGTGAGTCCACACTTAAACTGATGCCATCTTGCCCGGATCTCCATCACATTTGATCTTGCAATGAGTCATTGGATATGACAGCAAAAGCATGAATATAAAAAATAAATAAACTTGGATTCATCAAAATTAATACCTTAATCCATCAAAAGACATTAAGAAGAAATTGAAAAAAATAACCTATAGATTGTGAGAAATCCATTGCATATTTTATATCCTATAAATGCTTAATATTCAGAATATATAAATAACTGATACAACTAAACAAGATAAAGCGGACAACATATTTTAATAATAGGCAAATTACTTGAATAGATATTTTTGCAAAAGAAGATATATGTATGTGACAATAAGCACATGAAAAGTATCATCGTTAGTCATCAGGGAAATGCAAATCAAAACCAAAATGAGGTAATAGTTCACACCTACTGGGATAGCTATTATTTATAAACAGAAACTATGAAGTTTTGATGAGGATGCAGCAAATTTAGAACACTTGTACACTGTTGGTGAGAATATCAAATGGTGCAGCTGTTGTTGAAGAAATGTTTGGTGGTTTCTCAAAAAGTAAACAAAGATTTACCATATTACCACCAATTCTGTTCTTATTTATATACCCAAAATAACTGAAAGCAGAAATTAAACATATGTGTTCATAACTCTTCATATCAGCATTATTCACAATAGACAAAAGCCAGAAGCAACCCATTTGTGTTTCAACAGATGAATGGATAAAAAAAATGTGTTATATACTTATAATAGAATATTATTCAGCTATAAAGTAGAATGAATTTGTGATGCATGTGTACATGGTACAATATGGTTTGCCTTTAAAACATTATTTTGATGAAATAGGCCAGACATAAAAGGAAAAATATAATTTCACCTACATGAAATATCTGAAATATGTAGTCCATAGAGACAGGAACTAGATTAATGGTTGCCAGGGCCTATGGAGTCAGGGAAATGGAATTACTGCTTTATATGTACAGAATTTCTTTTTGGGGTAATGAAAAATCTTGGTAATTGATGGTGTGATGATAGCACAGATTTGTGACTGTAATATCATTGAAGGATACACTTTAAATTTGTTAAAATTATCAACTTTTGTGAAATGAAGAATATTCTTTAATTTCGGAAGTTTTTGTGTACCCTTCACCTGGTTTCCCCAATGACACATCATTTTATTGCTTGGCTATAGAATAATATCAAAATGAAGAAGTTAATAGGGACCTAATCCTCAGACCTTATTCAGGTTTTCATTCTTTTATGCTGTCATTTGTGTGTGTGTATTTGTGCATGTGTAAGTCTATGCAATTTTATCATATGTGTAGATTTGTATAACCATCACTAAAATCAAGATCCTGAACCATTCCATCAGCACAGAGTTCCATCTCCATCCATCATCCCCCTACCTAACCCCTGACAACCAGTAATGTGTTCTCCATCTCTATAACTTAGTTATTTCAGGAATTATATATAAATATACTCATACAGTATGTAACATTTTGAGATTGCTGCTTTTCATGCACCATAATCTGTTTGAGATACACCCATTTTATTTCCTTTATCAATATTCTGTTCCATTTTATTTTGAAAGAGCATTCTTTGGTATGGATGTATAACAGTTTGCTTAACCATTTATCTGTTGAAGAACATTTGGCTTGTTTCCAATGTTTTTATGAATCTTATATGAACAGTTATGCACAGGTTTTCACCTGGATATTAGTTTTAATTTTCTTTGGGATAAATATCCAAGGAAGTATGTTATTAATTATTTAAGAATGTCAAACTCTTTTCCTAGAGTAGCTATATTATTTTAAATTCCCACTCATAATGTAGGAGTCTTCCATTTTCTCCACATCCTTCCCAACATTTGCTATTTTAATTTTTTAATTTTAATTTTAACTGTTCTAACCATTGTCTAGTAATATCTAATCGTAGTAGCAAGATACATTCCTTAATTAATAGTGATGTTGAACATCTTTTCACGTGTTTGCCATACAAATATCTTCTTCAGTGAATGTCTTTTCATATCTTTTGCCTAATTGCTATTTAGAATTGTTTTATTACTGTTCAGTTTAAGTGTACTTTATGTATTCTAGATATAAGTCCTTTGTCAGTTATGTAGTTTATAAATATTTTCTCCCAATCTGTAGCTTATCATTTCATAAAATCATTGTTTCCTTTTCATCAAAGTCCATGTTTTAAAGTTTTCTTATAAAAGTTTTATTGTTTTCCATTTTACCTTATGTATATAATCAATTTTCAGTGAATTATTGTATACATTGTGAGGCTAGGTTTAGGTCTCCCACCCTAAGGATAGCTCATTATTTCAGCACTACTATCTATTGAAAAGGTCATCATTCCTTCATTGAATTGCTTCTTCACATTTTAAAACTCATTTGGTCATTTTTTTTCTGTGAGTCTCTTGGAGTGTTCTCTCTTCTGTTCCACTTAACTATCTCTCTGTCCCTTCTCCTTGCTTTTCCATATTCTCTTGATTAATACAGGAATATAGTCATGGAAAAAATATATCATCCCTGGATTTCTCAGTGTTTCTGTAATAGCCTTAGCATCTTGAACCATGGAAATATATAATCCATAAAATATGTATAGAATGTTACTCTCACCTTTCAGTAAGTTTTGTTTATGCTCTTATCATGTTAAGGAAGTGTCTTCTGTAGTCTTATTTTCCTAACATTTTATTTTTTAATCATGTATAAGTCTGGGTTATGTCCAATATTTTTGTGTATAAAATTATATGGTTATATGATACTTCTTTATCCTCTTAAAAATTGATTACATTAATTATTTTTTGAATATGAAACAAGTCTTGAATAAATCCCACTTGTTTGTAGAGTAAAATTATATTTTTCACTGCTGGATTTGATTTACTTATATTTGGTTTTAATTTTTATTTCTAAATTCATGAGAAATATCAGTGTGCAACTTTCCCTTTAGTAATATGTTTGTCTATTTTCTGTACCAGGATAATGCTGACCTTGTAAGATAAGTTAGGAAGTGTTCCCTGCTCTTTCTGTAGGACATTGTATAGAATTGGAGTTAATTCTTCTTTAATATTTGGTAAATTATTCAGTAAAACAACCTGGGCCTTAAGATTCCTCTTTCTGCAGGGTTTTAATTACTAATTCAGTTTCTAAAATCGTTATATAACTATATTGATTATTTACTTAAATTTGATTGACTTTTGATGTAGTTAGTAATTTCTAAGAATTTGTCTATTTCTTTAAAGTTGCTGCACTTATGAGTGTAAAGTTGTTTCTATTAACCTTTTATTATCCAATGTCTGCAGGATCTGTAGTGATAGCTTTGTTTCATCTCTATTATTGGTGTAGTAGTTTGATATTGTTTATGAATTCCAAAAATAGATATTGGATTATGTTTGTAAACTTGTCTGTTCCTCTGGGCATATTAGATTATATTGGATTCAGAAGTTTCATTTTTACTTGATTAAATAAAGATTAAGACTTTGATTGGGCCATGTCAGGAGGATGTTGAGTCCCTGCCCCAAGAGAAACCACACTGCAGCAAATGGAGTTTAGAGTTTTGAGCTGGAGTCCTAGGAAGTAAACATGCAGGAGAAGAACACAGAAGAATAGGGACTGCTGCAT
>JAKSZT010054124.1:175865-196369 GCA_026826555.1 Tolypeutes matacus
AAAATAAAGTTGAAAAATGGGATACTAAAAGAAATGAAAAATATTTTAAAAAAATTTTTTTTGGCATTTTGCCTTTCATCAGTGTAATATCTGTTGTCCTGTATGTACAGTGGCATTTTCTTCCATTTCTTCCCCAGTGTCTTTCTTACTTTTAATTAATTTATTTATTTTTGTCTTCAAAGAGGTTTTAGGTCCCATTAAAGTTACATACAGAATATTTGGGACTCCCATATAACCAACATCCTCCCCCTTTCCCCCCTTTCCTATTAATAACCATTTAACATGTGGATTGTACATCTGATACAACTGATATACAAATATTGAAACATAGCTACTAACCATGGTCAGTGGTTTACATTATGGTTTACATTTTAGACCATACACTTCTATAAATTTTTTATGTGATTTAACATGGCCTGTATCCATCATTGCAAGATCATGCAGAACACTTCTGTTTCCCCCTAAATATCCCCTCTTCTGTCTAATCTATTCCACCCTCCCCCTCTCCTCAGGGTCCACCGTGACCATCAGGCTTCACTCCTTGGAGGACAAAGTTCATAGATATTTGTTAAAATGCTGAGAGCTTGACATACTAATCTGTCCTCCCCTATTAGGAACTGCCCATGCTCTCAATAGACACTGTCCCTCTGTTTGAGAACATATTGGGCCTCCCCAGCATGGGAGTCCAACTCCTTCCCACTCATAATGTGGGTCTCCCCCCACTGATACAGGACACTATGATAAATGATCACTCACACATTCTCTTGAAGACTGCCCCAGGTGTGCCCTGTCCCAAATGCCCCCCCCCTCGCCATCCAACGCCCTAAACCAGTAACTCTTCCGTGTCATAGTGCCAAAAGGTTTTTTCATCATTGTACTTTCACCCACATGGCCACCAATCCCCAGTTTTCACCTGCTCCCTCCAGTTCTGTGGACTGCTTAAACCATCCTCCTCACCGTACTCCCTTGTCAAGCTTGTACCACCCAATCCAATAGTTTTCCTACATCCCTGTCATATACCTTCATTGCCCAACTACTCACTTCCACCTTATCATAGATTATGCCCATATGGGCATTGGGTCACAGCCTTCTTTTCCCTTTCTATATCCTGTAAACCTATCTTCCAGTCTCTAGCTCTCTGGGTTGGCTAGATTTGCTTAATTCATATCAGAGAGATCATGTAATATTTGTCCTTCAGTGCCTGGCTTGCTTCACTCAACATAAGGTCCTCAAGATTCATCCATGTTATCCTGTGTGTTAGTGCTGTATTCCTTCTGACAGCTAGGTAATATTCCACTGTATGCAATACCACATTTTGTTTATCCATTCATCTGTTGATGGGCATTTTGGTTGATTCCAACTTTTGGCAATAGTGAAAAGTGCCACTATGAACATTGGTGTGAATATATCTGTTCATGTCCTTGCTTTCAGTTCTTCTGAGTATATACCCAGCAGTGGAATTGCTGGATCATATGGGAGATCTATACTTAGTTTTTTTGAGAACTTCCAGAGTGTCCTCCACAATGGCTGGAACATTTTACATTTCCACCAGCAGTGGATTAGGGTTCCCATTTCTCCACATCCTCTCCAACCTGCGTAATACTGTTTTTTTAATGACCATCAGTCTAATCCGTGTAAGATGGTATCTCATTGTAGTTTTGATTTGCATTTCCCTAATACCTAGTGATGTTGAGCATCTTTTCATTTGTATTCCTTCTTGGGAGAACTGTCTGTTCAAATCACTTGCCCATAATGGGTTATATGTCTTTTTATTTTCGAGATATAGGATTTCTTTATATATGCTGGATATTAGGCTCCTATCAGATATATGATTACCAAATATTTTCTCCCAATTGGGTAGGCTGTCTTTTCACTTTCCTGGCAAACTCCTTTGAGGTGCAAAATGTTTTAATTTTGAGGAAGTCCCATTTATCTATTTTTCCTTTTGCTGCTTGTGCTTTGGATGTGAAGTTCATGAAGCCATTTCCTATTACATGGTTCTGTAGATGCTTTCCTACATTATTTCCAAGGTCTTTATGGTCTTGGCACTTATATTTAGATCTTTGATCCATCTTGAGTTGATTTTTGTATAAGATGTGAGATGGTGTTCCTCTTTCATTCTTTCAGATATGGATATCCAGTTCTCCAAGGACCATTTGTTGAAGAGGCCATTCTCTCCCAGTTGAGTGGGATTGGTGGCCTTGTTGAATATCAGATGACTGTATGTGTTAGGATCTATATCAGAACACTCAGTTCATTTCCATTGGTCAGTATGTCTATCCTTGTGCCAGTACCATGAAGTTTTGACCACTATAGCTTAGTAGTATGTTTTAACGTCAGGTAGTGTGATTCTTCCGATTTCATTTTTCTTTTTCAATATGTCTTTGGCTACTCAGGGCCTCTTGTCCCTCCAAGTAAATTTTGTAGTTTTCCCAATTCAGTAAAAAATGCTGTGTTGATTTTTATTGGGTTTGCATTAAATCTATATATTAGTTTGAAGGGGATACACATCTTAATTATATTTAGTCTTCCTATTCAGAAAGCAGAAGATATAAAGATGAAGGAAGGAAAAGAGATAGTGTTGGGAGACAAAATTGTTTACACAGAAATGGAGAAATCAAGGATGAGGAAACTCAGGAAACAAGAAACAAGCCAGCAGTCTCTAATTAAAGAAAAAAAATGGGGTGGGAGGAGAAAAAGGAAAGAAAAACAAGGAAAAAAAAAACAAACAAACACAAAATCAAGCAGTCAGACAAAAACTAAGGAAGAACTGCCTTCCCTCTTAGACCCCTGTGGAGCTTCTCAGGATGCAGGTGTTCATCAATCAATTACCCTGCAACCTGACCTCTTCAGGTTTTGTAGCATGTTTTAGTGACTAAAGTAAGTTTAAATTTTTAAAGGAAGTAACCTTTTTTTAGGAAAAATAAGACACCCAAGAGAAGCTAATACAAATATATGTCTGTTTTCCCTTTCCTAAAGTATCAGCTGGATGTTAATAACCCAGTGGATCACTACTCTAAGAGGAGCTGGGAATCTAACTAGGGACCTTGTATATTCAAGGCGGAACCTCCTCCATTGAACTAAACTTTTTTGTTGAGTCAGTTAGCTCTTCAGAAAGCTATCCAGTCACTTTCCCTTAGGCAGGTTTGACTCTTTGCAGTTGGATAAATTCCTGCTGATTAGGAGTCTGTCCCTGTCCCCTTTCTATTCTTATTGCATTCACTCCCAGGGAAGCAGGACAGAATAGCCTGTGTGAGGGGATTCCCCCTCACCTCTCCTGGTCAGGTTTAGTTCCCTTTTGAAATTCAAATGGGATCCTGGTGACTGAACTCACTGCAGAAAAATGACCCTTAACCCTCTTCCAGACCACCCTCTCCTCCCAGGGAACCCTAAATAGGCTCTTGGAAGCTTATTTATCACTTCTTACTGCCTGACTCCCTTGGGGGAGTTGAAATCTTGATAGTTTTCAGCATGGGACTAGACAATTGCCCGACTCTGTCCTCTCCCAGTCCAAATTTCTCTATCCCAGGGTAGTTAGGTAAATCAGGCTGCCTCAACAGATTTGTCTCTCCCCTCTTCCTGATGCCACCTTCAGCCAGCTGTATGTTTCTCAGAGCTCAAAGGGGGACCAGTCTGCCCGTAAGAAACCCCTCTCCACCCTTCACCAGAACCCTCCCTCTCTTGGAGAATGCTCCCTCCTGCTCCATGGCCAGTGGGAGTCCTGGCTTAGGGATTATAGTGCCTTTACCTTGAGAGTGGGGCTTAGCTGTCCCACAGTTTCCAGCCTCAGGGGCAAGAAACTCAGGGTTTTACCTTGAACATTTTATCTCTTTGTCCAACTCTCTCCAGATGAGTGCCCTGAAGCCTCCTGCTCTGTGGATTCTCAACACAGCTCACTCAGGCAGGATCATGCCCCCACTCAGCCATTTTTTTGTGAGAGAGATGGTGAGTCCACACTTAAACTGATGCCATCTTGCCCGGATCTCCATCACATTTGATCTTGCAATGAGTCATTGGATATGACAGCAAAAGCATGAATATCAAAAATAAATAAACTTGGATTCATCAAAATTAATACCTTAGTCCATCAAAAGACATTAAGAAGAAATTGAAAAAAATAACCTATAGATTGTGAGAAATCCATTGCATATTTTATATCCTATAAATGCTTAATATTCAGAATATAAAAATAACTGATACAACTAAACAAGATAAAACGGACAACACATTTTAATAATAGGCAAATTACTTGAATAGATATTTTTGCAAAAGAAGATATATGTATGTGACAATAAGCACATGAAAAGTATCATCGTTAGTCATCAGGGAAATGCAAATCAAAACCAAAATGAGGTAATAGTTCACACCTACTGGGATAGCTATTATTTATAAACAGAAACTATGAAGTTTTGATGAGGATGCAGCAAATTTAGAACACTTGTACACTGTTGGTGAGAATATCAAATGGTGCAGCTGTTGTTGAAGAAATGTTTGGTGGTTTCTCAAAAAGTAAACAAAGATTTACCATATTACCACCAATTCTGTTCTTATTTATATACCCAAAATAACTGAAAGCAGAAATTAAACATATGTGTTCATAACTCTTCATATCAGCATTATTCACAATAGACAAAAGCCAGAAGCAACCCATTTGTGTTTCAACAGATGAATGGATAAAAAAAATGTGTTATATACTTATAATAGAATATTATTCAGCTATAAAGTAGAATGAATTTGTGATGCATGTGTACATGGTACAATATGGTTTGCCTTTAAAACATTATTTTGATGAAATAGGCCAGACATAAAAGGAAAAATATAATTTCACCTACATGAAATATCTGAAATATGTAGTCCATAGAGACAGGAACTAGATTAATGGTTGCCAGGGCCTATGGAGTCAGGGAAATGGAATTACTGCTTTATATGTACAGAATTTCTTTTTGGGGTAATGAAAAATCTTGGTAATTGATGGTGTGATGATAGCACAGATTTGTGACTGTAATATCATTGAAGGATACACTTTAAATTTGTTAAAATTATCAACTTTTGTGAAATGAAGAATATTCTTTAATTTCGGAAGTTTTTGTGTACCCTTCACCTGGTTTCCCCAATGACACATCATTTTATTGCTTGGCTATAGAATAATATCAAAATGAAGAAGTTAATAGGGACCTAATCCTCAGACCTTATTCAGGTTTTCATTCTTTTATGCTGTCATTTGTGTGTGTGTATTTGTGCATGTGTAAGTCTATGCAATTTTATCATATGTGTAGATTTGTATAACCATCACTAAAATCAAGATCCTGAACCATTCCATCAGCACAGAGTTCCATCTCCATCCATCATCCCCCTACCTAACCCCTGACAACCAGTAATGTGTTCTCCATCTCTATAACTTAGTTATTTCAGGAATTATATATAAATATACTCATACAGTATGTAACATTTTGAGATTGCTGCTTTTCATGCACCATAATCTGTTTGAGATACACCCATTTTATTTCCTTTATCAATATTCTGTTCCATTTTATTTTGAAAGAGCATTCTTTGGTATGGATGTATAACAGTTTGCTTAACCATTTATCTGTTGAAGAACATTTGGCTTGTTTCCAATGTTTTTATGAATCTTATATGAACAGTTATGCACAGGTTTTCACCTGGATATTAGTTTTAATTTTCTTTGGGATAAATATCCAAGGAAGTATGTTATTAATTATTTAAGAATGTCAAACTCTTTTCCTAGAGTAGCTATATTATTTTAAATTCCCACTCATAATGTAGGAGTCTTCCATTTTCTCCACATCCTTCCCAACATTTGCTATTTTAATTTTTTAATTTTAATTTTAACTGTTCTAACCATTGTCTAGTAATATCTAATCATAGTAGCAAGATACATTCCTTAATTAATAGTGATGTTGAACATCTTTTCACGTGTTTGCCATACAAATATCTTCTTCAGTGAATGTCTTTTCATATCTTTTGCCTAATTGCTATTTAGAATTGTTTTATTACTGTTCAGTTTAAGTGTACTTTATGTATTCTAGATATAAGTCCTTTGTCAATTATGTAGTTTATAAATATTTTCTCCCAATCTGTAGCTTATCATTTCATAAAATCATTGTTTCCTTTTCATCAAAGTCCATGTTTTAAAGTTTTCTTATAAAAGTTTTATTGTTTTCCATTTTACCTTATGTATATAATCAATTTTCAGTGAATTATTGTATACATTGTGAGGCTAGGTTTAGGTCTCCCACCCTAAGGATAGCTCATTATTTCAGCACTACTATCTATTGAAAAGGTCATCATTCCTTCATTGAATTGCTTCTTCACATTTTAAAACTCATTTGGTCATTTTTTTTCTGTGAGTCTCTTGGAGTGTTCTCTCTTCTGTTCCACTTAACTATCTCTCTGTCCCTTCTCCTTGCTTTTCCATATTCTCTTGATTAATACAGGTATATAGTCATGGAAAAAATATATCATCCCTGGATTTCTCAGTGTTTCTGTAATAGCCTTAGCATCTTGAACCATGGAAATATATAATCCATAAAATATGTATAGAATGTTACTCTCACCTTTGAGTAAGTTTTGTTTATGCTCTTTTCATGTTAAGGAAGTGTCTTCTGTAGTCTTATTTTCCTAACATTTTATTTTTTAATCATGTATAAGTCTGGGTTATGTCCAATATTTTTGTGTATAAAATTATATGGTTATATGATACTTCTTTATCCTCTTAAAAATGGATTACATTAATTATTTTTTGAATATGAAACAAGTCTTGAATAAATCCCACTTGTTTGTAGAGTAAAATTATATTTTTCACTGCTGGATTTGATTTACTTATATTTGGTTTTAATTTTTATTTCTAAATTCATGAGAAATATCAGTGTGTAACTTTCCCTTTAGTAATATGTTTGTCTATTTTCTATACCAGGATAATGCTGACCTTGTAAGATAAGTTAGGAAGTGTTCCCTGCTCTTTCTGTAGGACATTGTATAGAATTGGAGTTAATTCTTCTTTAATATTTGGTAAATTATTCAGTAAAACAACCTGGGCCTTAAGATTCCTCTTTCTGCAGGGTTTTAATTACTAATTCAGTTTCTAAAATCGTTATATAACTATATTGATTATTTACTTAAATTTGATTGACTTTTGATGTAGTTAGTAATTTCTAAGAATTTGTCTATTTCTTTAAAGTTGCTGCACTTATGAGTGTAAAGTTGTTTCTATTAACCTTTTATTATCCAATGTCTGCAGGATCTGTAGTGATAGCTTTGTTTCATCTCTATTATTGGTGTAGTAGTTTGATATTGTTTATGAATTCCAAAAATAGATATTGGATTATGTTTGTAAACTTGTCTGTTCCTCTGGGCATATTAGATTATATTGGATTCAGAAGTTTCATTTTTACTTGATTAAATAAAGATTAAGACTTTGATTGGGCCATGTCAGGAGGATGTTGAGTCCCTGCCCCAAGAGAAACCACACTGCAGCAAATGGAGTTTAGAGTTTTGAGCTGGAGTCCTAGGAAGTAAACATGCAGGAGAAGAACACAGAAGAATAGGGACTGCTGCATAGACACAGCAAAGGCCCTGGGAAGTGAGAAAGCCGCATAGTCTACAGCTGACTTTGTGGAGAGAACAGAGCAGCTGAGCCCAGAGAGGAATGAGCCCTGAGAGAGACAAGACTTATCCCAGTCCACAGCTGAAATTGGAAGAAGCTTGGACCACAGAGCCTTGAGAGGAAGAGGAAGCCTGAATGCTTGCAGAGGCCAGCAGCCATCTTGCTCTAACATGTGGCAACAGACTTTTGTGAGGGAAGTAACTTATGCTTTATGGCCTGGTAACTGTAAGCTACCCCAAATAAATACCCTTTTAAAAAGCCAACAGATTTCTGGTATATTGCATCAGCACCCCTTTGGCTGAAAAATATAATTGGTAATTTGTATATTCTCTCCTTTGATCCTTATCTTTATCTTGTAATTTATTAATTATATTTATTTTGGGGGGAACCAGCTTGTTATTTCATTGATATTCACCATTGTTTTCCAGTTTTAAATGTCATTGATTTCTGCTTTAATTTATTTAATTTTTCTGTCTTTTACCTAGCATTTATTTTGCTCTTTTTGTATTGTCTTGATATTTGAAAATTAGATTATTGACTTGAGATAGTTCTTCTTTTAAAATACAAGCAATTAGTGCTATAAATTTATCTCCCAGTGCTGCTTTAGGTGCATCCCTTAAATGTTGACAGGTTTTGTTTTCATTTTCACTCAGTTCTATGAATTTATTTATTACCATTTACCATTTCTCTTTGAACCATAGGTTTTGAGAAATAAGTTGCTTACTTTCTATGGTTTTGGTAATTTTACTGTTGTCTTTCTGTCATTTATATCTTATTTTGTTTGATTCATTATCTTCAGAAAAGACTTCTCTGCATGTTTTCAATTTTTTTTAAATGTGTTGACATTTGCTGTATGGCCCAGGATATTGTCTATCTTTGAGAATAGACACTTCAAAAGAATAGTTATTACTCCATTTTGGGGAGGAGTATACTATAATTTTCAATCCCACCATATTGATTGATGATGTTATTGAGTCCTTATATACCCTTGTTAATTTTCTGTTTCATTGTTCTATCAATTATCGTTCATATTTCTTTGTAGAATTAACCTTTTATCAGTATGTAATGTCCCTCTTATCACTAGTAATTTTCTTTGCGCTGAAATCTACTTTTCTGATATTAATGTAGCCACTCTTACTTTGTAAAATTGTTTATTTTATGGTATACCTTTCTTCAATCTCTTTACTTTGAACATACCTATATTATTATCCTTGAAGTGGGAGTCCTGTAGATAGCAGTTCACTTGTTATTTTTTGTTTTTATTGTTTATCTACCCTGCCAATATCTGTCTTTAATTGGTATACTTAGACCATTTACATTTAAAAGCACTACGGATATGCTTATAGATTCCACTTCTTGTTTGTTTTCTGCTATCTTGCCTTCCTGTTTGTTCGCAAATGTGTACACATATATTCCTTGTATTATGTGGGCCTATTTTAGAATTTATTTTTTGTTTATTTATAGTGTATTGAGTATATTGCTTTGCATAATGTTCTTAGGGATTGCTCTATGTATTAAAATATACATATGTAACTTACTAAGCTACTGGTATCCACTTTTCTACTTTGAATGTAGTGTAGTAACTGTATTTCCATTTAGTTTCCTTTAACTCCATGAATTGTTAATATAATTTTCTTAGATATACTTTCCATATACATTGAGCATCAAATTGAGCAACATATTAGGTGTCATAATTTTTGCTTCTATCATCAAAATATGATTAAGATACTCACAAGGAATACACAAAGTAAACAAATAAAACAAAAGGGTTGGTACATAATTTACCCCCATTTTTACCCTTTCTGTTTTTCCCTTTCCTTTCTGAAGTTCTAAGCCCTCTTCTATTACCATTCATTTTGTTTTTGGAGAACTTCCTTTAGACATTATTTAAGAGTACATCTTTTTAACACAAATTTTCTAAGTTTTCCTTCATATGAGAATGAAATGCACCGGGTAGCACTGTTTTCTCACTGTTCTCTAGTCGTGCTACCAGAGGAAAATTGTTTAGTTGGGCCAACTTAAGTCACTATCTGGAGGGCTTCTACCACTGATGGTAATAATGGAATTTCCAGTCATTCTGCCTTTCTTTTTCAATCCTTCAGCATTCTCTATGATTGTCTGCGGTATTATTTCCAGATGTTTAGTTGTACTTAGCAGGGAGATATGGGCAAAATGAGCCCATGTAATCATGTCACAAATCACAATGTCATGTGTTTTAATGGTGAAAATAGTTAACAACTTCTGTAATTGAATCACAAAATCTCAGTGAAGTAAAATAATTGCTTATTTCTTGTTCGTAATACAATACATGAGTCTTGTGCTCCTTAATGTTTTTACTCAAAGAGTTACTCATAGACCTACAGTTCTTCCACCTTGTGGTAACAGCATCTGATGCATAAAAGTCACCACAGAAACTAAAGCGAGGACAAAAGATTTCCATAGACTTTGGTTGTCTACGGGCCACTCTAGGAAGAGGCTTCATCAATTCTGTCCACATTACAACAATCAGAAATCAATCACATTTTTTCTAATGCAATTGCAAGGAAGTTTGGGAAATATCATTTTGCTGGGCACTGAGAAATGAGAGGAATCTCAGGTATTGATGTATACTAGAAACTGCTATTACAAGTAAGTTCTAATGGACAGAAAGGAAATTCTTCAAATTTTGTAATAGAGAGGAAACTTAATTCAAGAAGGAATATATTGCAAGTGAGTGTAAAGCTATTGGGATTTGTCTTAGAAATCAAAATCCCATATCCCTCTACTGGAAAATGAGAACATAAGACTGCAGTATTACCTAAAACTCATCATCTCCAAAATTATCTTACTCTATTGCTTTATTTCACTATCATCTTATCATCATTATCTTCATCAGGGAGTTTTAAAAATCCTTCATGTGCAGCAGTCTACTCAATGTACCTGTGTTATAACTTTATTTATACATCTTTCTCATATAAGTCTCTTCAACAAAGGTATAGGTATTAGCACTATATAAATACAGAAACAAATATTTAATACTTTAAAGAATTTTCTGAAGTTCATTGTGAGGACTAATTTTATGTATCAGTTTCAATTATTTAGCTTATGATATCTCGTTGTTTGGTAATTTACTTGCCTAGTTGTTACTATGGAGATATTTTACAGATGAGATTAGTCATATCAAAGAATCAACCTAAATAAAGGTGATTAACCTCCATTATATAAGTGAACCTAATGAACTAAGTTGGAGGTCTTAACATCAAGAACTGAGGATTCAAAATTATCTCTTACAGAAATTTCCAGCCAGCAACTTTGGACTTGCCAACCCCCACAATCTCATGAGCCAACTCCTTATAATGAATTTCACACACACACACACACACACACATACACACACACACACACTTTGGTTCTGCTTCTCTGGAAAACCCTGACTGATAGAGATTTCGGTACCAAGTATGGTTCCAGAACAGAATCTTAAGGATAAACTTTCTGAAATGGTTTTGGGAATTTTTGAATTTTTAAATTGTATTACATTTAAAAGCACCCATGACTCTTTCCAAAGGTAAAGAAGGCACTGATAGTATATGGCATGATGTGGCAATAAAGATAAGTAACATATCACCATTGGATACTCATAAACAAATACTTCTGAGAGCCAACATTCTGGGAGACTGTGTATGTATTTGATACCTTAGGCCAAAGTTAATGGGTATATTGAGATTCGTTAGTTGTTCTTAAATATGTTGCATAAATTGATGGAAGTAAAGGATGACTTAAAATTCCCAGGTTAAGTGACAAATAAGTGACATGAAAGTTTCTATATGTGCCTTGAAAAAAGTCCTTATCTCCTGTAGTCAAACTATAATGGTGGGGAAATTGAACTTTTAAATTCTGCAGAATCTACTTTTGCCAGTAGAAACAGCCCTTCATTGTACATCTTCAGAGCTTATTCTTGCATTATCAGATGAAATTCTAATGGAACCCCCTGAGGTAGTTTACTTTGGAAGACATTGCTAATTCTCCTCATCAATAAACCCTACCTCCCCTCTTTGCTTATAAAACTCTAACAAAATTAAAGGCATGCAGACCCAAAACATGAGGTCCAAAGTGTGACAAATAAGGATGTATACTGCATTCCAAAAGGAATACATGATTTTTACACTTTATACTGAGAGAAATCAGGGAACTATTACATTCTTCACCATTATGCACACCCTTAATATAAATTCCCACACTTAATCGCCTGATTTTTGTTGCATCAGAATTGATATGAAAGGTATAGTATAATGGTGGAAGAAACATAAAGTTGTATAAAGCTGATTTGATTGATACAGGCCCACTAAGCAGAGATTCTAGATTCAACGTTTTAGCTCAAAGAGTAAGAAGGGGCTTTAGCAGTTTGTTTTGTTGGTTGGCTGAAACATGGACCAAAAGTTGGCCTATACTAAATGAAGATGAGATCGAGACCTGCTTTGGTATTATTTAGAAGAATATATCCAACCGCAAATGGAGATTAGAATGTTCAAGTGAATTTATCCTATCAGACGTGCTCAACCATCCCAGGAGTGAACAGAGGACATGCCTTTAACTATGACTTTGATACATAAATTTGTGAAGAGAATACTAGCTTATCCTTGTAGAGCTCTGTGGTTGTTTTTCTCTGTAAGTCAGATATTGCCATGGGAACTGCTGCCATTGAACTGGGATCCTTAAAAAATGGGAATAATTTGAACCTAGGGTGACAGTGGTTAAGTAGTAGTATCTAATCTCCAAAAGCAAGATGGACATGGTTATTATAATGGAGAGCAGAGTCAAAGCAGTAATCAGAATAGTATGATTTGCATAGACCTATGGCATTAGTAGATGATCATAGGGTACCTAGAAGCAAAATAAACAGTCTCCTAAACCACAGAGATGCAGAAAGCTAGAGGGAGCAGCCAGGAGCTGAGATTCATCAGAATCTGGTAGAAGAAGGAGGAACCAGGAGAGGCTACAACATGCATTGCCATGTGACAGAAAATCCATGGGCCAAGGATTTCCAGCAGCCAGACCAAGAATGCCACAGTATTTTGGGGAAAAACATTGCTTTGATCATGCCTTGATTTTGGACTTCTCCTAACCTCAAAACTGTGAGCCAATAAATTCACATTGATTAAGCCAATCCATTGCATGGTATTGCTTTGGCAGCCAGGAAACTAAAACAATATACCTCATTTAGTTGCAGTATACTGGCCTATTATCAGAGTGACCTGAACAGTGGCTGGCTTTCTGGAGACAAGGAAAACTGATGTTTCTGCTTTACGTCCAGTCTTCCATGCAGGCTGCTTTGCTCCTTGGGCTATATGATCCAGCATGGCCAGGGTGTTTGAAGTGTAAATCGAAAATAGAGATGTCATTTGGAGCATTTGGCAGATAGCTATAATTGAATTACAGCATAGCACCTCAGGATTTTGGAGAAAGCCCTGCCGTAACCTTTGGATAACTACTCTATTTATTTTTAAGAAATAGCTTTAGCTTCCTACTGAGCTGTATTAGTTGGTTAAAGGGGTGCTAATGTGAAATACCAAAAATGGGTTGGTATATATAAAGGGTATTTATTTGGGGTAGAAGTCCACAGTTACCAGGCCATAAAGCGTAAGTTTCTTCTCTCACCAAAGTCCATTGCCATGTGTTGGAGCAAGACAGCTGCCAGCATTTGCCAGGGTTTCTTGGCTTCCTCTCTTCCCAGGACTGTGTTTCTCTACAAGCTTAGCTCCTATGTTTCCTCCACAAGGTCAGCTTTAGACTCTCAGGTGAACAGCTCGCTTCTCTTCTCCTGGGGCCTTCTCTCCAACATCAAAACTGCTTCTCAAAAATTGCTCACTCTGTCCTTTGCCTTGTCTTTCATATTCAATTCCCCCACCCACCAAGGGGTGGGACTCAATGCCCTACTGACATGGCCCAGTCAACACCCTAATCATAACTTAATCATGCCCAGATTAACAGATCAGTTTACAAGCATGATACAATTATATTTTTGGAATTCATAATTACATCAAATTGCCGAACGGCTACATGAGCCTTAACAGAGACTAAACACATAACCTTGCTATGCAACCAGAACTGTCCACCTTGTACTGGGTATTGCCTGACTCAACAATCACAGAGTTGGAGGTGCACAGCAGCACTCTACCATCAAACGGAAGTGATAAATATGAGATTACTTGCAAGGAGGCCCTGAAGGCTCGGGTAAGTTACATGTAGAAGTAGTCATAATGTCCATGGCCCCCACTCCTGCCATATTAAGTTATCTCTCCTGCCTGCACCTTTGGCCTCTTGGGGAGTATATTAGTACACCAAAGGGGTTCTGATGCAAAGTACCAGAAATTGGTTGGCTTTTATAAAGGGTATTTATTTGGGGCAAAAGCTTACAGTTACAAGGCCCTAAAGTGCCCAACTCATGGTTTGTTTCTCACCAAAGTCAATTGCCACGTGTTGAAACAAGATGGTTGCAGATCTCTACAAGGGTTCAGCTTCCCTCTCTCAGCTACAGGATGGTATAGAACTTGTCTCCCCAGGGCCACAGGATCAAAGTTCTCTCCTCCTGTGCATCTTCTTCTGCGTCTCCTTGAGTGAGTGTCCATTTATATCAGCCCACCATGGAGGCAGGGTTTTAACCTGAGTTCCACCCTGCTGACATGGTCAAATCAAAGCCCTAATTTAACATAATTTAATCAAAGTCACCTCAGCTGAATCTAATACAATCAAAGGGTATCACACCTAGAGGAACAGACCAGTTTACAAACATAATCTTTTTTTTTGGAATTAATAAATAATCTCACTCTGCTACAGGGAGTTCCTCATAATCAGTTGAATAAGGAAGCTAAACCTTGGGCCTTTTTTTTAACAGATATTTCTGCACGGTGCACAAGCATTACCCAAAAGTGGACAACTGCAGGACTACATCCTCTTTCTGGGTGTCTCTGAAGGATAATGGTAAAAGAAATCCTCCTAGTGAGCAGAACTTTATTTTCAGCAGTAGACCTGGTTGTTTATTTGTTTGGAAGGAGAAATGGACAGATGTGTGATTCTATACTGATCCATGGGCTTCGACCAATGGTTTGCTCAGAACGTCAGGGCTATGGAAGGAATATGACTGGCAAATTGTAACAAGGTCTTTGGGAAGGCATGTGGATATATATGTGTGTGTGGGCAATAATGTGAAGTGATTTTTGTCCCTTTAAATGTACAACAAATGGTAACATCAGAGGATGGGAACATCATTTAATAATGAAGTGGCTAGAGTGATACATAATGTGGATACCTGTTGGCCTCTTTCCCCAGTCACTCCTGCCATTGTCCAATAGGCTCATGATCAAAGTAGACATGGTGGGAGGGAAGGAGGTTATTCATGGGTTCAGAAACATGGACTTCTACTCATTAGGGCCAACCTTGCTACAGCCATTCCTTAGTGCCCTATCCCAGAAAGAGTGACCAACAATGATTCCCTACTATGGCACCAGTCTCTAATGTGATCAGCCAACTGCCTCATGGCCAGTTTATTACATTGGACCTCTTCCATTATGGAAGGCACTGCAGTTTGTCCTTATGGAATAGACATTTACTCTGGGTATGAATTTGCCTTACCTGCATAGACTTCTTCTGCCATATTCATGAACTTACAGAATGACTTATCCGTCATCTTGGTATTTCTTATAGCATTGCTTCTGGTCAAGAAAATCACTTCCAAGCAATAAAGTGCAGTAATGGACCAAAGCTCATGGAATTCCCCAGTACTATCATGTTCCCCATCATTTAAAAGAACCTTGATCAATAGAATAATGAAACATCCTTTGGAAGATTAAATTACAACATTAGTTATGTGGAAATACCTTGTAGAGCTGGAACAATGTAGTCCAGGAAGCTGTATATGCTCTAAATTAGTGTGCAATTTAAATTGGCTGCTTCTCCCTTAGCCAGGATTCATGGGCCCAGGAATCAAGTGATGAAAATTGAACAGGCAGCACCCATTATTAGACCCTGTGATTCACTAACAAAAGGTTTCCACTGACCCTGTGACCTTATGCTCTGTTGTTATAGAGATCTTATTTCCAAAGAGTTGGAAAGCTTCCACCAGGATACACAATGGTTACATTTATCTGGAATTCAAGACTACAACCCAGTCACGTTGGGTTCATCTTGCTGCTGAATGAACAGACAGAGAAGGGAGTTGCTGTTCTGGCTGGGACAATTGATTCTGATTGCCAAAGGGAAATTGGGTGGCTGCTATACAATGGAGCAAAGAAGAGTAAGTCTGGCATACAGGCTATCCCTTAAAGTGTGTATTAGTATTATTATGCCCTACTATTAAAGTAAAAGAAAACAACAACTTAATTCAGGCATAAGTACTAATGGCCAAGACTTTTCAGAAAAACAGGTTTGGGTCAACCCACTAGGCAAAGAATCATGACCAGCTGAGATGCTTTCTGAGGACAAAAGAAACATGGAATGGCTTGAGTAAGAAGGTAGTTTTAGTTACAGATACCAGCTATGACCACGTGGCCATTTGCTGAAATGAAGACTACTTTTATGAGTATTGTCTTCTTTACTTTGTCATGAATTTCTTTATTTTCTTTCCTTTATCATATAACATATGTTGTTTTAAATTTACATAATGGTATTTAAGTGGTAGTGTTTCAAGGACAAGAGTGAAAATCTTCCTCCTTTAGGAAAGAATTAGCACATTTTCTCTCAGGACAGTTGTATCATATTAGGCAGAATTATGACCCTGTTATTGGTTTTATTAGGATATTAAATATGGTTTAAGGAGATGTATATGTGTGTCATGCTTAAAGGGGTGGAGTGTGATGATTAATTTTATGCATAAACTTTACAAGCTATGATGCCCAGTTTTTTGGTCAAATACTGGCCTTGTTATTACTGTGGAGGTGTTTAGTATATTGGGTTAGCATCTACAATCTGTTGACTTTATGTAAAGTAGATTACAGTCCAAAATGTGGTGGGCCACATCCAATCATTTGGGGATTTTAACAGTAAGATCTTAGGGTTCCAGTGGTCAGAAGGATTTCTAACTCAAGTCTTCATAATCAACTAGTACTGAAATTTCAAGCCTGCCCTATTCCCAGTTTGGATTTTGCTCTCAAAACTTCAGCATTACCTTTATGAATATTTTCAGTCAATGGCCCACTTTACCAATTTCAGAATTGCCAACCTCCACAATTACCTGAGTCAGTAACTTATAATAATTATATTGGTAGATGATAAAAAAGATATTTGAAATGGAATATAGGGGAAAAGATCCACTTTTCTAACCCACAGGCTGCTCATACATGTACTTGCTGATACATGTACACACACACACACACACACACTCCCCAAGACTATAAGCCCAGAGATTTAAAGGGTAAGACAAGCACATTTTACAGAAAAATGAATGAAATGAAAGTGACCATAACAATTTGAAACAGCAATTATAATGAGCATCACTGGGCAGAAATACAACTTTGAATGAGGAAGAGTAATTTTGACACTGAGAAAGAATACAAAGTAGGAAAGATTTTTGAAGAAAAGAGAGTAGTGGTAATTGAAAGGAGAAAAAAAATCAGAGCTTTTCATTAATATAGTAGAAATTCAACTGTATACTACTTGTATTTTCTAGAATATGTATATTGTTTACTAATTTTTAAAAATGGAAAGGGACCCAACATTTTTCTTTCCAATAATCCATGTTGTTCCTCTTCTATTGCTGATTTTTCCCATGGAGTATCCTTGGGAAAGTCCTACAGGACATCCTCATTGAGTAAAATCATATGATAATACCAGTTGCACTTTATTTGATGTTCCAATTCAATTCAAAGGGAATGCATTCATATGTTCTAAGTTCTGTGACAAATATATTTTGATTTTGAGTTCATATGTATGTATTTTAACATTTTTTATTAGAGAATTTGTAGGTTTACAGAAAAATCATGCAAAAAAACACAAAGTTCTTATATACCTTCCCCTATTTTTATCAACTGGCATTAGTGTGGTAACTTTGTTAAAATTGATGAAAAGTTATTATTATAATTGTCCTAACTATAACCCACAGTTATATTAGGGTTCACTGCTAGTGTTATAGTCCATTAAAAAAATTTTTTTTAATTCCAGTAACATATATACTAATATTTCCCCTTTTATAATATATCATTTAAATATATAATTCAGTGCTGTTATTTATATTTACAATGTTTTGCTACATTCACCACCAGACATTACTAAAATTCCATCTCACCAAACAAATATTCTATACCTATTAAGCATTAATTCTCCATTCCCTAACCCCACTTAAGCCCCTGGTAACATATATTCTAGTTTCTGACTCTAAGAATTTGTTTAATCTAATTATTTCATATCAGTTAGAATAGAAAATATTTGTCCTTTATTGCTTAGTTACTTCAATTAATATGTTTTTGCACATATCAGAACTATACTCTGAATATTGTTCATATGTATGTACACACCATATTTTTTATACATTCATTTATTGATAGACACTTGTATTATATCATTTGTCAATTGTGAATAATGCCACTATGAATATTGGTATGTAAATATTTGTTTGAGGCACTTGTTTTTAGTTAATTATATTAACTATTGGGATTGCGGCACATTTGGTAATTCTATACTTTCTGTGGAATACTTACTGTCTTCCACAGAGGCTAAACCAATTTACATTCACACCAAACATGAAAATGTGTTTCTGTTTCTAAACATTTATTATTTGGTATCTCATTGTGAATTTGACTTTCTGGAAAATATATTCAGAA
Organism: Tolypeutes matacus; assembly: GCA_026826555.1. Classification (NCBI taxonomy): domain Eukaryota; kingdom Metazoa; phylum Chordata; class Mammalia; order Cingulata; family Chlamyphoridae; genus Tolypeutes; species Tolypeutes matacus. The sequence goes on from JAKSZT010054124.1 coordinate 194,280, forward strand.
TGAAAAGTCACGACACTAATGTAGGGTGATAAATACTGGGGGAGATATATGAGAACACTGTGTTTTTTTACATGATTTTTCTGTAAACCTACAACTTCTCTAATAAAAATTAAACTAGAGAAGAATTTGTACTCTGATGCAGTTTAATGAAGTGTTTTATATATGTATTTTAGGTCTAGTTAGTTAAGATTATTATTCAAGTCATTTTTTCCTTATTGATCTTCTGTCTAGATTTTCTATCCATTCCTGAATGTAATTCGTTGTTGTCTCCTACTGTTAATTTCTATTTCTCCCTTCATATTTGTTAATTTTTGTTTTACATACTTGGTGAATTTACCACTAGGTGAAGATACATTTATAATTGCTATGACTTCTTATTGAATTTACCACTTTATCATTACATAATGACCTTTGTCCCTTATAACAGGCTTTCTTTGTTTTTGTTTTTGTTTTGTTTTTACTTAAAGTCTATTTTATCTATTTGTTAGCTGCTCCAGGTATCTTTTGATTTCTGTTTTATTGGTGTATTTTTCCATCCTTTCACTTTTCAATCTACTTGTGTCTTTGAATATAAGGTGACTTTCTTATAAACATAATGTTGTTGGGTCTAGCCTTTCATCCATTTGCCAATCTCTACCTCTTGATTGGAGAATTTAAACTGTTTACATTTAAAATAACTACAGGTAATGCAGGACTTCTGCCATTTTGTTATTTTTTCCTCATTTTATACCTTTTTTGATCCTCAATTCTACATTTAATATTTACTTTCATATTTATTTTTTGTTTGTATTTTACCATTTAAGTTTCTCATTTCATTCTGAATATATTTTTCATATATTTTATTTGTAGTTAGCATTAATGATTAATGATTATTTCCAATATACTGTTCCTTTAACTGTACATCCCCTATCCATTTATTTTATACTAGTTATTAATTATATCTTTGTACATTGTATCTCCAAAATCATAGCTTTATCATTAATTTTTATGTTTTTATATTATAGCACTCATAAGAATTAAAAATGAAGTGACATTAAAAATCTCTAAAGTAGCAATGGCACTTATAATTACCCATATAATTTCTTTACTGGAGGACATTACTACTTTATTCTGCTTTGATCAACTATCTGGCATCCTTTTCATTCAGTCTAGAAACTCTCTTTGGAACTGTTTTTAGGGCATGGCTAGCGGTGTTGAACTCCTTCAGCTTTTGATTATCTGGGAATGTCTTAATAGCTTCCTTACTTTTGAAATAAAGTCTTGCTGGATATGAAATTATTGGTTGGCAATTGGTTTCTTTCAGCATCTCAAGTAATTTTTTTTGCCTCCATGCTTTCTTTTGTAAGCATTATTTTCTTTATTTTTAAAGGAGTTTTAGATTAAATGAATGTTATATAAAAAATATAGGGGATTCCCATATACACCACTCCTTCACTCTGCTCCATTTACATCTTTCATTAGTGTGGTACATTTGTTACAATTGATGAATACATATTGAAGCATTGCTACTAAGCATGGTCTGTATTTACATTATGGTTTACACTTTGCACCACACAATTTTATAGGTTTAGAGAAAATGTATAGTGGCTTGTATCCATCATTGCAATATCCTGCAGAACAATTCTAGTGTTCCATAAATTCCCCATGTTACAGCTATTCTTCCCCCTCTCTTCCCTCAGAACCTCTATTGACCACTATATTTATACCAGTGTTACAAGTTCTTCCATTATTAGAATAAGAATAAGTCTGCTTTAGTCCATAGTTGCATTCCTCCTTATGTTTGTTCATTCTTCAATCTTGAGGATTTGGGGATGGTGATTCACCCACCCTCTGCTTCCATTTGAGAGGGAGCTTAGATCCCATGGGACAGATGGATAGAAATGTCTTGCTTGCATTTGGAGGCACTCTCTGTTTTTTTGTATGGTCATTGTCCATCATCATCCTTTTGTTAGTTGTTCTGTGCCGCTTTGTTTCCGGGCCAGAGTGTGATCAGCCCTGCTGCAGCCCGGGGAGCAACACGAGCTAGTTGTGGACCGTCCGGCATGCACTCCGGGAACGGCGGGGGGTGAAGAAGTTGTCAGGAGAGCGCA
>JAKSZT010054124.1:208356-242667 GCA_026826555.1 Tolypeutes matacus
CTAAACTTTTTTGTTGAGTCAGTTAGCTCTTCAGAAAGCTATCCAGTCACTTTCCCTTAGGCAGGTTTGACTCTTTGCAGTTGGATAAATTCCTGCTGATTAGGAGTCTGTCCCTGTCCCCTTTCTATTCTTATTGCATTCACTCCCAGGGAAGCAGGACATAATAGCCTGTGTGAGGGGATTCCCCCTCACCTCTCCAGGTCAGGTTTAGTTCCCTTTTGAAATTCAAATGGGATCCTGGTGACTGAACTCACTGCAGAAAAATGACCCTTAACCCTCTTCCAGACCACCCTCTCCTCCCAGGGAACCCTAAATAGGCTCTTGGAAGCTTATTTATCACTTCTTACTGCCTGACTCCCTTGGGGGAGTTGAAATCTTGATAGTTTTCAGCATGGGACTAGACAATTGCCCGACTCTGTCCTCTCCCAGTCCAAATTTCTCTATCCCAGGGTAGTTAGGTAAATCAGGCTGCCTCAACAGATTTGTCTCTCCCCTCTTCCTGATGCCACCTTCAGCCAGCTGTATGTTTCTCAGAGCTCAAAGGGGGACCAGTCTGCCCGTAAGAAACCCCTCTCCACCCTTCACCAGAACCCTCCCTCTCTTGGAGAATGCTCCCTCCTGCTCCATGGCCAGTGGGAGTCCTGGCTCAGGGATTATAGCGCCTTTACCTTGAGAGTGGGGCTTAGCTGTCCCACAGTTTCCAGCCTCAGGGGCAAGAAACTCAGGGTTTTACCTTGAACATTTTATCTCTTTGTCCAACTCTCTCCAGATGAGTGCCCTGAAGCCTCCTGCTCTGTGGATTCTCAACACAGCTCACTCAGGCAGGATCATGCCCCCACTCAGCCATTTTTTTGTGAGAGAGATGGTGAGTCCACACTTAAACTGATGCCATCTTGCCCGGATCTCCATCACATTTGATCTTGCAATGAGTCATTGGATATGACAGCAAAAGCATGAATATCAAAAATAAATAAACTTGGATTCATCAAAATTAATACCTTAGTCCATCAAAAGACATTAAGAAGAAATTGAAAAAAATAACCTATAGATTGTGAGAAATCCATTGCATATTTTATATCCTATAAATGCTTAATATTCAGAATATAAAAATAACTGATACAACTAAACAAGATAAAACGGACAACACATTTTAATAATAGGCAAATTACTTGAATAGATATTTTTGCAAAAGAAGATATATGTATGTGACAATAAGCACATGAAAAGTATCATCGTTAGTCATCAGGGAAATGCAAATCAAAACCAAAATGAGGTAATAGTTCACACCTACTGGGATAGCTATTATTTATAAACAGAAACTATGAAGTTTTGATGAGGATGCAGCAAATTTAGAACACTTGTACACTGTTGGTGAGAATATCAAATGGTGTAGCTGTTGTTGAAGAAATGTTTGGTGGTTTCTCAAAAAGTAAATAAAGATTTACCATATTACCACCAATTCTGTTCCTATTTATATACCCAAAATAACTGAAAGCAGAAATTAAACATATGTGTTCATAACTCTTCATATCAGCATTATTCACAATAGACAAAAGCCAGAAGCAACCCATTTGTGTTTCAACAGATGAATGGATAAAAAAAATGTGTTATATACTTATAATAGAATATTATTCAGCTATAAAGTAGAATGAATTTGTGATGCATGTGTACATGGTACAATATGGTTTGCCTTTAAAACATTATTTTGATGAAATAGGCCAGACATAAAAGGAAAAATATAATTTCACCTACATGAAATATCTGAAATATGTAGTCCATAGAGACAGGAACTAGATTAATGGTTGCCAGGGCCTATGGAGTCAGGGAAATGGAATTACTGCTTTATATGTACAGAATTTCTTTTTGGGGTTATGAAAAATCTTGGTAATTGATGGTGTGATGATAGTACAGATTTGTGACTGTAATATCATTGAAGGATACAATTTAAATTTGTTAAAATTATCAACTTTTGTGAAATGAAGAATATTCTTTAATTTCAGAAGTTTTTGTGTACCCTTCACCTGGTTTCCCCAATGACACATCTTTTTATTGCTTGGCTATAGAACAATATCAAAATGAAGAAGTTAATAGGGACCTAATCCTCAGACCTTATTCAGGTTTTCATTCTTTTATGCTGTCATTTGTGTGTGTGTATTTGTGCATGTGTAAGTCTATGCAATTTTATCATATGTGTAGATTTGTATAACCATCACTAAAATCAAGATCCTGAACCATTCCATCAGCACAGAGTTCCATCTCCATCCATCATCCCCCTACCTAACCCCTGACAACCAGTAATGTGTTCTCCATCTCTATAACTTAGTTATTTCAGGAATTGTATATAAATATACTCATACAGTATGTAACCTTTTGAGATTGCTGTTTTTCACGCACCATAATCTGTTTGAGATACACCCATTTTATTTCCTTTATCAATATTCTGTTCCATTTTATTTTGAAAGAGCATTCTTTGGTATGGATGTATAACAGTTTGCTTAACCATTTATCTGTTGAAGAACATTTGGCTTGTTTCCAATGTTTTTATGAATCTTATATGAACAGTTATGCACAGGTTTTCACCTGGATATTAGTTTCAATTTTCTTTGGGATAAATATCCAAGGAAGTATGTTATTAATTATTTAAGAATGTCAAACTCTTTTCCTAGAGTAGCTATATCATTTTAAATTCCCACTCATAATGTAGGAGTCTTCCATTTTCTCCACATCCTTCCCAACATTTGCTATTTTAATTTTTTAATTTTAATTTTAACTGTTCTAACCATTGTCTAGTAATATCTAATCATAGTAGCAAGATACATTCCTTAATTAATAGTGATGTTGAACATCTTTTCACGTGTTTGCCATACAAATATCTTCTTCAGTGAATGTCTTTTCATATCTTTTGCCTAATTGCTATTTAGAATTGTTTTATTACTGTTCAGTTTAAGTGTACTTTATGTATTCTAGATATAAGTCCTTTGTCAGTTATGTAGTTTATAAATATTTTCTCCCAATCTGTAGCTTATCATTTCATAAAATCATTGTTTCCTTTTCATCAAAGTCCATGTTTTAAAGTTTTCTTATAAAAGTTTTATTGTTTTCCATTTTACCTTATGTATATAATCAATTTTCAGTGAATTATTGTATACATTGTGAGGCTAGGTTTAGGTCTCCCACCCTAAGGATAGCTCATTATTTCAGCACTACTATCTATTGAAAAGGTCATCATTCCTTCATTGAATTGCTTCTTCACATTTTAAAACTCATTTGGTCATTTTTTTTCTGTGAGTCTCTTGGAGTGTTCTCTCTTCTGTTCCACTTAACTATCTCTCTGTCCCTTCTCCTTGCTTTTCCATATTCTCTTGATTAATACAGGTATATAGTCATGGAAAAAATATATCATCCCTGGATTTCTCAGTGTTTCTGTAATAGCCTTAGCATCTTGAACCATGGAAATATATAATCCATAAAATATGTATAGAATGTTACTCTCACCTTTGAGTAAGTTTTGTTTATGCTCTTTTCATGTTAAGGAAGTGTCTTCTGTAGTCTTATTTTCCTAACATTTTATTTTTTAATCATGTATAAGTCTGGGTTATGTCCAATATTTTTGTGTATAAAATTATATGGTTATATGATACTTCTTTATCCTCTTAAAAATGGATTACATTAATTATTTTTTGAATATGAAACAAGTCTTGAATAAATCCCACTTGTTTGTAGAGTAAAATTATATTTTTCACTGCTGGATTTGATTTACTTATATTTGGTTTTAATTTTTATTTCTAAATTCATGAGAAATATCAGTGTGTAACTTTCCCTTTAGTAATATGTTTGTCTATTTTCTATACCAGGATAATGCTGACCTTGTAAGATAAGTTAGGAAGTGTTCCCTGCTCTTTCTGTAGGACATTGTATAGAATTGGAGTTAATTCTTCTTTAATATTTGGTAAATTATTCAGTAAAACAACCTGGGCCTTAAGATTCCTCTTTCTGCAGGGTTTTAATTACTAATTCAGTTTCTAAAATTGTTATATAACTATATTGATTATTTACTTAAATTTGATTGACTTTTGATGTAGTTAGTAATTTCTAAGAATTTGTCTATTTCTTTAAAGTTGCTGCACTTATGAGTGTAAAGTTGTTTCTATTAACCTTTTATTATCCAATGTCTGCAGGATCTGTAGTGATAGCTTTGTTTCATCTCTATTATTGGTGTAGTAGTTTGATATTGTTTATGAATTCCAAAAATAGATATTGGATTATGTTTGTAAACTGGTCTGTTCCTCCGGGCATATTAGATTATATTGGATTCAGAAGTTTCATTTTTACTTGATTAAATAAAGATTAAGACTTTGATTGGGCCATGTCAGGAGGATGTTGAGTCCCTGCCCCAAGAGAAACCACACTGCAGCAAATGGAGTTTAGAGTTTTGAGCTGGAGTCCTAGGAAGTAAACATGCAGGAGAAGAACACAGAAGAATAGGGACTGCTGCATATACACAGCAAAGGCCCCGGGAAGTGAGAAAGCCGCATAGTCTACAGCTGACTTTGTGGAGAGAACAGAGCAGCTGAGCCCAGAGAGGAATGAGCCCTGAGAGAGACAAGACTTATCCCAGTCCACAGCTGAAATTGGAAGAAGCTTGGACCACAGAGCCTTGAGAGGAAGAGGAAGCCTGAATGCTTGCAGAGGCCAGCAGCCATCTTGCTCTAACATGTGGCAACAGACTTTTGTGAGGGAAGTAACTTATGCTTTATGGCCTGGTAACTGTAAGCTACCCCAAATAAATACCCTTTTAAAAAGCCAACAGATTTCTGGTATATTGCATCAGCACCCCTTTGGCTGAAAAATATAATTGGTAATTTGTATATTCTCTCCTTTGATCCTTATCTTTATCTTGTAATTTATTAATTATATTTATTTTGGGGGGAACCAGCTTGTTATTTCATTGATATTCACCATTGTTTTCCAGTTTTAAATGTCATTGATTTCTGCTTTAATTTATTTAATTTTTCTGTCTTTTACCTAGCATTTATTTTGCTCTTTTTGTATTGTCTTGATATTTGAAAATTAGATTATTGACTTGAGATAGTTCTTCTTTTAAAATACAAGCAATTAGTGCTATAAATTTATCTCCCAGTGCTGCTTTAGGTGCATCCCTTAAATGTTGACAGGTTTTGTTTTCATTTTCACTCAGTTCTATGAATTTATTTATTACCATTTACCATTTCTCTTTGAACCATAGGTTTTGAGAAATAAGTTGCTTACTTTCTATGGTTTTGGTAATTTTACTGTTGTCTTTCTGTCATTTATATCTTATTTTGTTTGATTCATTATCTTCAGAAAAGACTTCTCTGCATGTTTTCAATTTTTTTTTAAATGTGTTGACATTTGCTGTATGGCCCAGGATATTGTCTATCTTTGAGAATAGACACTTCAAAAGAATAGTTATTACTCCATTTTGGGGAGGAGTATACTATAATTTTCAATCCCACCATATTGATTGATGATGTTATTGAGTCCTTATATACCCTTGTTAATTTTCTGTTTCATTGTTCTATCATCGTTCATATTTCTTTGTAGAATTAACCTTTTATCAGTATGTAATGTCCCTCTTATCACTAGTAATTTTCTTTGCACTGAAATCTACTTTTCTGATATTAATGTAGCCACTCTTACTTTGTAAAATTGTTTATTTTATGGTATACCTTTCTTCAATCTCTTTACTTTGAACATACCTATATTATTATCCTTGAAGTGGGAGTCCTGTAGATAGCAGTTCACTTGTTATTTTTTGTTTTTATTGCTTATCTACCCTGCCAATATCTGTCTTTAATTGGTATACTTAGACCATTTACATTTAAAAGCACTACGGATATGCTTATAGATTCCACTTCTTGTTTGTTTTCTGCTATCTTGCCTTCCTGTTTGTTCGCAAATGTGTACACATATATTCCTTGTATTATGTGGGCCTATTTTAGAATTTCTTTTTTGTTTATTTATAGTGTATTGAGTATATTGCTTTGCATAATGTTCTTAGGGATTGCTCTATGTATTAAAATATACATACATTTATATACATACATTTTAGTAACTTACTAAGCTACTGGTATCCACTTTTCTACTTTGAATGTAGTGTAGTAACTGTATTTCCATTTAGTTTCCTTTAACTCCATGAATTGTTAATATAATTTTCTTAGATATACTTTCCATATACATGGAGCATCAAATTTAGCAACATATTAGGTGTCATAATTTTTGCTTCTATCATCAAAATATGATTAAGATACTCACAAGAAATACACAAAGTAAACAAATAAAACAAAAGGGTTGGTACATAATTTACCCCCATTTTTACCCTTTCTGTTTTTCCCTTTCCTTTCTGAAGTTCTAAGCCCTCTTCTATTACCATTCATTTTGTTTTTGGAGAACTTCCTTTAGACATTATTTAAGAGTATATCTTTTTAACACAAATTTTCTAAGTTTTCCTTCATATGAGAATGAAATGCACCGGGTAGCACTGTTTTCTCACTGTTCTCTAGTAGTGCTACCAGAGGAAAATTGTTTAGTTGGGCCAACTTAAGTCACTATCTGGAGGGCTTCTACCACTGATGGTAATAATGGAATTTCCAGTCATTCTGCCTTTCTTTTTCAATCCTTCAGCATTCTCTATGATTGTCTGCGGTATTATTTCCAGATGTTTAGTTGTACTTAGCAGGGAGATATGGGCAAAATGAGCCCATGTAATCATGTCACAAATCACAATGTCATGTGTTTTAATGGTGAAAATAGTTAACAACTTCTGTAATTGAATCACAAAATCTCAGTGAAGTAAAATAATTGCTTATTTCTTGTTCGTAATACAATACATGAGTCTTGTGCTCCTTAATGTTTTTACTCAAAGAGTTACTCATAGACCTACACTTCTTCCACCTTGTGGTAACAGCATCTGATGCATAAAAGTCACTACAGAAACTAAAGTGAGGACAAAAGATTTCCATAGACTTTGGTTGTCTATGGGCCACTCTAGGAAGAGGCTTCATCAATTCTGTCCACATTACAACAATCAGAAATCAATCACATTTTTTCTAATGCAACTGCAAGGAAGTTTGGGAAATATCATTTTGCTGGGCACTGAGAAATGAGAGGAATCTCAGGTATTGATGTATACTAGAAACTGCTATTACAAGTAAGTTCTAATGGACAGAAAGGAAATTCTTCAAATTTTGTAATAGAGAGGAAACTTAATTCAAGAAGGAATATATTGCAAGTGAGTGTAAAGCTATTGGGATTTGTCTTAGAAATCAAAATCCCATATCCCTCTACTGGAAAATGAGAACATAAGACTGCAGTATTACCTAAAACTCATCATCTCCAAAATTATCTTACTCTATTGCTTTATTTCACTATCATCTTATCATCATTATCTTCATCAGGGAGTTTTAAAAATCCTTCATGTGCAGCAGTCTACTCAATGTACCTGTGTTATAACTTTATTTATACATCTTTCTCATATAAGTCTCTTCAACAAAGGTATAGGTATTAACACTATATAAATACAGAAACAAATATTTAATACTTTAAAGAATTTTCTGAAGTTCATTGTGAGGACTAATTTTATGTATCAATTTCAATTATTTAGCTTATGATATCTCGTTGTTTGGTAATTTACTTGCCTAGTTGTTACTATGGAGATATTTCACAGATGAGCTTAGTCATATCAAAGAATCAACCTAAGTAAAGGTGATTAACCTCCATTATATAAGTGAACCTAATGAACTAAGTTGGAGGTCTTAACATCAAGAACTGAGGATTCAAAATTATCTCTTACAGAAATTTCCAGCCAGCAACTTTGGACTTGCCAACCCCCACAATCTCATGAGTCAACTCCTTATAATGAATTTCACACACACACACACACACACACATACACTTTGGTTCTGCTTCTCTGGAAAACCCTGACTGATAGAGATTTCGGTACCAAGTATGGTTCCAGAACAGAATCTTAAGGATAAACTTTCTGAAATGGTTTTGGGAATTTTTGAATTTTTAAATTGTATTACATTTAAAAGCACCCATGACTCTTTCCAAAGGTAAAGAAGGCACTGATAGTATATGGCATGATGTGGCAATAAAGATAAGTAACATATCACCATTGGATACTCATAAACAAATACTTCTGAGAGCCAACATTCTGGGAGACTGTGTATGTATATGATACCTTAGGCCAAAGTTAATGGGTATATTGAGATTCGTTAGTTGTTCTTAAATATGTTGCATAAATTGATGGAAGTAAAGGATGACTTAAAATTCCCAGGTTAAGTGACAAATAAATGACATGAAAGTTTCTATATGTGCCTTGAAAGAAGTCCTTATCTCCTGTAGTCAAACTATAATGGTGGGGAAATTGAACTTTTAAATTCTGCAGAATCTACTTTTGCCAGTAGAAACAGCCCTTCATTGTACATCTTCAGAGCTTATTCTTGCATTATCAGATGAAATTCTAATGGAATCCCCTGAGGTAGTTTACTTTGGAAGACATTGCTAATTCTCCTCAGCAATAAACCCTACCTCCCCTCTTTGCTTATAAAACTCTAAAAAAATTAAAGGCATGCAGACCCAAAACATGAGTTCCAAAGTGTGACAAATAAGAATGTATACTGCATTCCAAAAGGAATACATGATTTTTACACTTTATACTGAGAGAAATCAGGGAACTATTACATTCTTCACCATTATGCACACCCTTAATATAAATTCCCACACTTAATCGCCTGATTTTTGTTGCATCAGAATTGATATGAAAGGTATAGTATAATGGTGGAAGAAACATAAAGTTGTATAAAGCTGATTTGATTGATACAGGCCCACTAAGCAGAGATTCTAGATTCAACGTTTTAGCTCAAAGAGTAAGAAGGGGCTTTAGCAGTTTGTTTTGTTGGTTGGCTGAAACATGGACCAAAAGTTGGCCTATACTAAATGAAGATGAGATCGAGACCTGCTTTGGTATTATTTAGAAGAATATATCCAACCGCAAATGGAGATTAGAATGTTCAAGTGAATTTATCCTATCAGACGTGCTCAACCATCCCAGGAGTGAACAGAGGACATGCCTTTAACTATGACTTTGATACATAAATTTGTGAAGAGAATACTAGCTTATCCTTGTAGAGCTCTGTGGTTGTTTTTCTCTGTAAGTCAGATATTGCCATGGGAACTGCTGCCATTGAACTGGGATCCTTAAAAAATGGGAATAATTTGAACCTAGGGTGACAGTGGTTAAGTAGTAGTATCTAATCTCCAAAAGCAAGATGGACATGGTTATTATAATGGAGAGCAGAGTCAAAGCAGTAATCAGAATAGTATGATTTGCATAGACCTATGGCATTAGTAGATGATCATAGGGTACCTAGAAGCAAAATAAACAGTCTCCTAAACCACAGAGATGCAGAAAGCTAGAGGGAGCAGCCAGGAGCTGAGATTCATCAGAATCTGGTAGAAGAAGGAGGAACCAGGAGAGGCTACAACATGCATTGCCATGTGACAGAAAATCCATGGGCCAAGGATTTCCAGCAGCCAGACCAAGAATGCCACAGTATTTTGGGGAAAAAACATTGCTTTGATCATGCCTTGATTTTGGACTTCTCCTAACCTCAAAACTGTGAGCCAATAAATTCACATTGATTAAGCCAATCCATTGCATGGTATTGCTTTGGCAGCCAGGAAACTAAAACAATATACCTCATTTAGTTGCAGTATACTGGCCTATTATCAGAGTGACCTGAACAGTGGCTGGCTTTCTGGAGACAAGGAAAACTGATGTTTCTGCTTTACGTCCAGTCTTCCATGCAGGCTGCTTTGCTCCTTGGGCTATATGATCCAGCATGGCCAGGGTGTTTGAAGTGTAAATCGAAAATAGAGATGTCATTTGGAGCATTTGGCAGATAGCTATAATTGAATTACAGCATAGCGCCTCAGGATTTTGGAGAAAGCCCTGCCGTAACCTTTGGATAACTACTCTATTTATTTTTAAGAAATAGCTTTAGCTTCCTACTGAGCTGTATTAGTTGGTTAAAGGGGTGCTAATGTGAAATACCAAAAATGGGTTGGTATATATAAAGGGTATTTATTTGGGGTAGAAGTCCACAGTTACCAGGCCATAAAGCGTAAGTTTCTTCTCTCACCAAAGTCCATTGCCATGTGTTGGAGCAAGACAGCTGCCAGCATTTGCCAGGGTTTCTTGGCTTCCTCTCTTCCCAGGACTGTGTTTCTCTACAAGCTTAGCTCCTATGTTTCCTCCACAAGGTCAGCTTTAGACTCTCAGGCGAACAGCTCGCTTCTCTTCTCCTGGGGCCTTCTCTCCAACATCAAAACTGCTTCTCAAAAATTGCTCACTCTGTCCTTTGCCTTGTCTTTCATATTCAATTCCCCCACCCACCAAGGGGTGGGACTCAATGCCCTACTGACATGGCCCAGTCAACACCCTAATCATAACTTAATCATGCCCAGATTAACAGATCAGTTTACAAGCATGATACAATTATATTTTTGGAATTCATAATTACATCAAATTGCCGAACGGCTACATGAGCCTTAACAGAGACTAAACACATAACCTTGCTATGCAACCAGAACTGTCCACCTTGTACTGGGTATTGCCTGACTCAACAATCACAGAGTTGGAGGTGCACAGCAGCACTCTACCATCAAACGGAAGTGATAAATATGAGATTACTTGCAAGGAGGCCCTGAAGGCTCGGGTAAGTTACATGTAGAAGTAGTCATAATGTCCATGGCCCCCACTCCTGCCATATTAAGTTATCTCTCCTGCCTGCACCTTTGGCCTCTTGGGGAGTATATTAGTACACCAAAGGGGTTCTGATGCAAAGTACCAGAAATTGGTTGGCTTTTATAAAGGGTATTTATTTGGGGCAAAAGCTTACAGTTACAAGGCCCTAAAGTGCCCAACTCATGGTTTGTTTCTCACCAAAGTCAATTGCCACGTGTTGAAACAAGATGGTTGCAGATCTCTACAAGGGTTCAGCTTCCCTCTCTCAGCTACATGATGGTATAGAGCTTGTCTCCCCAGGGCCACAGGATCAAAGTTCTCTCCTCCTGTGCATCTTCTTCTGCGTCTCCTTGAGTGAGTGTCCATTTATATCAGCCCACCATGGAGGCAGGGTTTTAACCTGAGTTCCACCCTGCTGACATGGTCAAATCAAAGCCCTAATTTAACATAATTTAATCAAAGTCACCTCAGCTGAATCTAATACAATCAAAGGGTATCACACCTAGAGGAACAGACCAGTTTACAAACATAATCTTTTTTTTTGGAATTAATAAATAATCTCACTCTGCTACAGGGAGTTCCTCATAATCAGTTGAATAAGGAAGCTAAACCTTGGGCCTTTTTTTTACAGATATTTCTGCACGGTGCACAAGCATTACCCAAAAGTGGACAACTGCAGGACTACATCCTCTTTCTGGGTGTCTCTGAAGGATAATGGTAAAAGAAATCCTCCTAGTGAGCAGAACTTTATTTTCAGCAGTAGACCTGGTTGTTTATTTGTTTGGAAGGAGAAATGGACAGATGTGTGATTCTATACTGATCCATGGGCTTCGACCAATGGTTTGCTCAGAACGTCAGGGCTATGGAAGGAATATGACTGGCAAATTGTAACAAGGTCTTTGGGAAGGCATGTGGATATATATGTGTGTGTGGGCAATAATGTGAAGTGATTTTTGTCCCTTTAAATGTACAACAAATGGTAACATCAGAGGATGGGAACATCATTTAATAATGAAGTGGCTAGAGTGATACATAATGTGGATACCTGTTGGCCTCTTTCCCCAGTCACTCCTGCCATTGTCCAATAGGCTCATGATCAAAGTAGACATGGTGGGAGGGAAGGAGGTTATTCATGGGTTCAGAAACATGGACTTCTACTCATTAGGGCCAACCTTGCTACAGCCATTCCTTAGTGCCCTATCCCAGAAAGAGTGACCAACAATGATTCCCTACTATGGCACCAGTCTCTAATGTGATCAGCCAACTGCCTCATGGCCAGTTTATTACATTGGACCTCTTCCATTATGGAAGGCACTGCATTTTGTCCTTATGGAATAGACATTTACTCTGGGTATGAATTTGCCTTACCTGCATAGACTTCTTCTGCCATATACATGAACTTACAGAATGACTTATCCGTCATCTTGGTATTTCTTATAGCATTGCTTCTGGTCAAGAAAATCACTTCCAAGCAATAAAGTGCAGTAATGGACCAAAGCTCATGGAATTCCCCAGTACTATCATGTTCCCCATCATTTAAAAGAACCTTGACAAATAGAATAATGAAACATCCTTTGGAAGATTAAATTACAACATTAGTTATGTGGAAATACCTTGTAGAGCTGGAACAATGTAGTCCAGGAAGCTGTATATGCTCTAAATTAGTGTGCAATTTAAATTGGCTTCTTCTCCCTTAGCCAGGATTCATGGGCCCAGGAATCAAGTGATGAAAATTGAACAGGCAGCACCCATTATTAGACCCTGTGATTCACTAACAAAAGGTTTCCACTGACCCTGTGACCTTAAGCTCTGTTGTTATAGAGATCTTATTTCCAAAGAGTTGGAAAGCTTCCACCAGGATACACAATGGTTACATTTATCTGGAATTCAAGACTACAACCCAGTCACGTTGGGTTCATCTTGCTGCTGAATGAACAGACAGAGAAGGGAGTTGCTGTTCTGGCTGGGGCAATTGATTCTGATTGCCAAAGGGAAATTGGGTGGCTGCTATACAATGGAGCAAAGAAGAGTAAGTCTGGCATACAGGCTATCCCTTAAAGTGTGTATTAGTATTATTATGCCCTACTATTAAAGTAAAAGGAAAACAACAACTTAATTCAGGCATAAGTACTAATGGCCAAGACTTTTCAGAAAAACAGGTTTGGGTCAACCCACTAGGCAAAGAATCATGACCAGCTGAGATGCTTTCTGAGGACAAAAGAAACATGGAATGGCTTGAGTAAGAAGGTAGTTTTAGTTACAGATACCAGCTATGACCACGTGGCCATTTGCTGAAATGAAGACTACTTTTATGAGTATTGTCTTCTTTACTTTGTCATGAATTTCTTTATTTTCTTTCCTTTATCATATAACATATGTTGTTTTAAATTTACATAATGGTATTTAAGTGGTAGTGTTTCAAGGACAAGAGTGAAAATCTTCCTCCTTTAGGAAAGAATTAGCACATTTTCTCTCAGGACAGTTGTATCATATTAGGCAGAATTATGACCCTGTTATTGGTTTTATTAGAATATTAAATATGGTTTAAGGAGATGTATATGTGTGTCATGCTTAAAGGGGTGGACTGTGATGATTAATTTTATGTATCAACTTTACAAGCTATGATGTCCAGTTTTTTGGTCAAATACTGGCCTTGTTATTACTGTGGAGGTGTTTAGTATATTGGGTTAGCATCTACAATCTGTTGACTTTATGTAAAGTAGATTACAGTCCAAAATGTGGTGGGCCACATCCAATCATTTGGGGATTTTAACAGTAAGATCTTAGGGTTCCAGTGGTCAGAAGGATTTCTAACTCAAGTCTTCATAATCAACTAGTACTGAAATTTCAAGCCTGCCCTATTCCCAGTTTGGATTTTGCTCTCAAAACTTCAGCATTACCTTTATGAATATTTTCAGTCAATGGCCCACTTTACCAATTTCAGAATTGCCAACCTCCACAATTACCTGAGTCAGTAACTTATAATAATTGTATTGGTAGATGATAAAAAAGATATTTGAAATGGAATATAGGGGAAAAGATCCACTTTTCTAACCCACAGGCTGCTCATACATGTACTTGCTGATACATGTACACACACACACACACACACACTCCCCAAGACTATAAGCCCAGAGATTTAAAGGGTAAGACAAGCACATTTTACAGAAAAATGAATGAAATGAAAGTGACCATAACAATTTGAAACAGCAATTATAATGAGCATCACTGGGCAGAAATACAACTTTGAATGAGGAAGAGTAATTTTGACACTGAGAAAGAATACAAAGTAGGAAAGATTTTTGAAGAAAAGAGAGTAGTGGTAATTGAAAGGAGAAAAAAATCAGAGCTTTTCATTAATATAGTAGAAATTCAACTGTATACTACTTGTATTTTCTAGAATATGTATATTGTTTACTAATTTTTAAAAATGGAAAGGGACCCAACATTTTTCTTTCCAATAATCCATGTTGTTCCTCTTGTATTGCTGATTTTTCCCATGGAGTATCCTTGGGAAAGTCCTACAGGACATCCTCATTGAGTAAAATCATATGATAATACCAGTTGCACTTTATTTGATGTTCCAATTCAATTCAAAGGGAATGCATTCATATGTTCTAAGTTCTGTGACAAATATATTTTGATTTTGAGTTCATATGTATGTATTTTAACATTTTTTATTAGAGAATTTGTAGGTTTACAGAAAAATCATGCAAAAAAACACAAAGTTCTTATATACCTTCCCCTATTTTTATCAACTGGCATTAGTGTGGTAACTTTGTTAAAATTGATGAAAAGTTATTATTATAATTGTCCTAAATATAACCCACAGTTATATTAGGGTTCACTGCTAGTGTTATAGTCCATTAAATTTTTTTTTTTTAATTCCAGTAACATATATACTAATATTTCCCCTTTTATAATATATCATTTAAATATATAATTCAGTGCTGTTATTTATATTTACAATGTTTTGCTACATTCACCACCAGACATTACTAAAATTCCATCTCACCAAACAGATATTCTATACCTATTAAGCATTAATTCTCCATTCCCTAACCCCACTTAAGCCCCTGGTAACATATATTCTAGTTTCTGACTCTAAGAATTTGTTTAATCTAATTATTTCATATCAGTAAGAATAGAAAATATTTGTCCTTTATTGCTTATTTACTTCAATTAATATGTTTCTGCACATATCAGAACTATACTCTGAATATTGTTCATATGTATGTACACACCATATTTTTTTATACATTCATTTATTGATAGACACTTGTATTATATCATTTGTCAATTGTGAATAATGCCACTATGAATATTGGTATGTAAATATTTGTTTGAGGCCCTTGTTTTTAGTTATTTATGTTAACTATTGGGATTGCGGCACATTTGGTAATTCTATACTTTCTGTGGAATACTTACTGTCCTCCACAGAGGTTAAACCAATTTACATTCACACCAAACATGAAAATGTGTTTCTGTTTCTAAACATTTATTATTTGGTATCTCATTGTGAATTTGACTTTCTGGAAAATATATTCAGAATGAAAAGTCACGACACTAATGTAGGGTGATAAATACTGGGGGAGATATATGAGAACACTGTGTTTTTTTACATGATTTTTCTGTAAACCTACAACTTCTCTAATAAAAATTAAACTGGAGAAGAATTTGTACTCTGATGCAGTTTAATGAAGTGTTTTATATATGTATTTTAGGTCTAGTTAGTTAAGATTATTATTCAAGTCATTTTTTCCTTATTGATCTTCTGTCTAGATTTTCTATCCATTCCTGAATGTAATTCGTTGTTGTCTCCTACTGTTAATTTCTATTTCTCCCTTCATATTTGTTAATTTTTGTTTTACATACTTGGTGAATTTACCATTAGGTAAAGATACATTTATAATTGCTATGTCTTCTTATTGAATTTACCTCTTTATCATTACATAATGACCTTTGTCCCTTATAACAGGCTTTCTTTGTTTTTGTTTTTGTTTTGTTTTTACTTAAAGTCTATTTTATCTATTTGTTTAGCTGCTCCAGGTATCTTTTGATTTCTGTTTTATTGGTGTATTTTTCCATCCTTTCACTTTCAATCTACTTGTGTCTTTGAATATAAGGTGACTTTCTTATAAACAGCATGTTGTTGGGTCTAGCCTTTCATCCATTTTGCCAATCTCTACCTCTTGATTGGAGAATTTAAACTGTTTACATTTAAAGTAACTACAGGTAATGCAGGACTTCTGCCATTTTGTTATTTTTTCCTCATTTTATACCTTTTTTGATCCTCAATTCTACATTTAATATTTACTTTCATATTTATTTTTTGTTTGTCTTTTACCATTTAAGTTTCTCCTCATTTCATTCTGAATATATTTTTCATATATTTTATTTGTAGTTAGCATTAATGATCAATGATTATTTCCAATATACTGTTCCTTTAACTGTACATCCCCTATCCATTTATTTTATACTAGTTATTAATTATATCTTTGTACATTGTATCTCCAAAATCATAGCTTTATCATTAATTTTTATGTTTTTATATTATAGCACTCATAAGAAATAAAAATGAAGTGACAGTAAAAATCTCTAAAGTAGCAATGGCACTTAGAATTACCCATATAATTTATTTACTGGAGGACATTACTACTTTATTCTGCTTTGATCAACTATCTGGCATCCTTTCCATTCAGTCTAGAAACTCTCTTTGGAACTGTTTTTAGGGCATGGCTAGTGGTGTTGAACTCCTTCAGCTTTTGATTATCTGGGAATGTCTTAATAGCTTCCTTACTTTTGAAATAAAGTCTTGCTGGATATGAAATTATTGGTTGGCAATTGGTTTCTTTCAGCATCTCAAGTAATTTTTTTTGCCTCCATGCTTTCTTTTGTAAGCATTATTTTCTTTATTTTTAAGGGAGTTTTAGATTAAATGAATGTTATATAAAAAATATAGGGGATTCCCATATACACCACTCCTTCACTCTGCTCCATTTACATCTTTCATTAGTGTGGTACATTTGTTACAATTGATGAATACATATTGAAGCATTGCTACTAAGCATGACCTGTATTTACATTATGGTTTACACTTTGCACCACACAATTTTATAGGTTTAGAGAAAATGTATAGTGGCTTGTATCCATCATTGCAATATCCTGCAGAACAATTCTAGTGTTCCATAAATTCCCCATGTTACAGCTATTCTTCCCCCTCTCTTCCCTCAGAACCTCTATTGACCACTATATTTATACCAGTGTTACAAGTTCTTCCATTATTAGAATAAGAATAAGTCTGCTTTAGTCCATAGTTGCATTCCTCCTTATGTTTGTTCATTCTTCAATCTTGAGGATTTGGGGATGGTGATTCACCCACCCTCTGCTTCCATTTGAGAGGGAGCTTAGATCCCATGGGACAGATGGATAGAAATGTCTTGCTTGCATTTGGAGGTACTCTCTGTTTTTTTGTATGGTCATTGTCCATCATCATCCTGGATCAGTTCAATTAACTGGAGAGTATGTGTTGGCTACAAGTATGTGTTGCTGCAACTCTCCTGAGATTCAAGGCTCAAACAGCAAAAGAACAGCTGGAAGTTTTTAAGTCTCTGGGACATATATTTAGTGTTTATAGTGCTAATTAGGTTCAAATAAACGGGACGGAAGAACCTGTGTAGGAAAATTATAAATGAGTATAAATCTTATATGTTGGGGTGATGGGTTATCATATATTCCAGTATACGGCCTGCAGATAAGTACTTAATTTCCTGGGGTTATCTTCCCTGCTATAGGATCTAGATGTCTCTAGACCCCTCAGGAGCACCTCTTCTTGAGGCACTATTTATTGTGGCAGTCAGTGAGATCCTTATGAGACATGCATAAGTGTAACCTCTGGAGTGAACTCCTAAATCACTTTTTTTTTTTTTTTTGAGTCACATTTTTATTTCTGCAAAATATGTTTTGAAACTCTTCTTGGATGCATCTATTGATTATATTTTTATTTTGTTCAATATGAAATGGTCATCCATGACAAGCTCTGTAAGTAACCTCTGCATCAATCTATTTGTTTAAACACTGTTATTGGTGATTCTTTTCATAGTAAAATCTTCACTCATCTTTGACCTATCCATTAATATTTTAAGGATTATATTTTCTTATGAGGATTGGATTTCAAGAAAAACATAGCAACTTTTAAATCTCTCAGCCATAAAATTTCATTTGAATGTAATATTTCCACCTTTCGGTCTAGGACTTTTTCCAAATGAATCACTAGTTGGTGCTTGGTAATAATACCTCAGTGCCAGGGTGGTTCAACTCTGGGAGTCATGATCCACATTGGGGGCAATGTAGTGAATTACATTCTGAGTTTGGCTTACAGAGATGCCACATTTGAGCAAAGGGAGGTTTACAGGAGGTAACTCTTAGACAAAATATATTGCTAGGCTAAATTTCAATTTCAGAAGAACAAGGTTCTTAAGTAAAAGCATCAATATGAAGGGCCGGGCATCTTGGTCTGTTCTCCTACACTAGGCACTGCACATATACTCTAGAGATTTTTCCCACTTTAGAGATTTTTCCCACTTTATTAGGGAATGTAGCTGGACTCCTCAGGATGGGAATTCAATATTCATTGTTTATCACCCACTGAGAAAACACTTCATTACCATATGAATACATTCAATTCTATAGAGTTATGCCTTAGGTACCCCTTTCCCACACATTCACCCACCACCAGTAGCCCACACCAGTGATCTTCCCCTGACACAGTTGCAAGTTTTCTGCAATTCAAAATGACACAAAGCCAACAAAAAATAATAATAAAATTAAAGATTAAAAAATTTTAAAAATATATGAATATTTGCATTGTGGCTTTCATTACTGTAAGATCTGTTATATTTTATGTATATTTACAATTTATTCTGTATGTTCTCCCAATATCTTATTTTTTCACTTTATTTTCCAAAATGATTTAGGTTACAGAAAAGTCACACAGAAAATGTAAAGGATTCCTATATACCTCACTCCCTCCCACCCACATCTTCCCCTACCAAAAACATCCTGCATGAGTATGGTACATTTGTTCCAATTGATTAAAAAATATTGAAGTATTGCTATTAACCACAGCCAGTGGTTTACATTATGCTGTACCTTTTTTTTTTTAACTTTATTTTGTACATTTAATAATTGAAAACATAATTAAAAACTAAAAAGTAAACACAGATGAATAAATATATACATTTCTCAATTAAATGTAATGGATACATGGAGATTTTTTTTTTTTTAATCAAACAATATATTACACAATATATTTGGTTCATAGTAATGCATTCATACAGTATTTGTCCTTTTGTGTCTGGCTTGCTTCACTCAACATAATGTGCTCCAGGTTCATCCATGTTCCAATATGCTTTATGACTTCATTTCTTCTTACAGCTGCATAATATTCCATCGTGTGAATAGACCACAGTTTATCCATTCATCTGTTGATGGACACCTGGGTTGTTTCCAACTTTTGGCAACGGTGAATAATGTGGCTATGAACATCGGTGTGCAGATGTCTGTGGGTGTCACTGCTCTCAGTTCTTCTGGGTATATACCCAGTAGTGGTATTGCAGGGTCACATGGCAAGTCTATATTCAACTTCTTTAGGAACTGCCAAACAGTCCTCCATAGTGGGTGTACCATCCTGCATTCCCACCAACAGTGAAGAAGTGTTCCTCTCTCTCCACATCCTCTCCAACACTTGTAGTTCTCTGTCTTTTTAATACTGGCCATTCTGATAGGTGTGAAATGATATCTCATTGTAGTTTTGATTTGCATTTCCCTATTCATGAGTGATGTTGAGCATTTCTTCATGTGTTTTTTTGCCATTTGTATTTCTTCTTCGGAGAAATGTCTATTCAAGTCTTTGGCCCATTTTTTAATTGGGTCATTTGTCTTTTTATTGTTGAGTTGTAACATCTCTTTATATATCCTGGATATTAAACCATTATCAGATATGTGATTTCCAAATATTTTTTCCCATTGAGTTGGCTGCCTTTTCACCCTTCTGACAAAGTCCTGTGAGGTGCAAATGTGTTTAATTTTGAGGAGGTCCCATTTATCTACTTTTTAGTTTGTTGCACATGCTTTGGGTGTGAGGTCCAAGAAACCACCACCTACTATAAGGTCTTGAAGATGTTTCCCTACATTTTCTTCTAGTAGTTTTATGGTCCTGGCTTTTATATTTAGATCTTTGATCCATTTTGAGTTGATTCTAGTATAGGGGGTGAGATACGGGTCCTCTTTCATTCTTTTGGTTATAGATATCCAGTTCTCCCAACACTATTTGTCGAAGAGACTGTTTTTTCCCATCGGCGTGGGCTTGGTAAGTTTGTCAAAAAGCAGTTGACTGTATAGGTGAGGGTTTATTTCTGGATTCTCAATTCTATTCCACTGATCGATATGTCTATCTTTATGCAAGTACCATGCTGTTTTGACCACTGTAGCTTTGTAATATGTTTCAAGGTCAGGCAGTGAAATTCCTCCCACATTGCTCTTCTTTTTTAGAATACTTTTGGCTATTCGGGTGCACTTACCCTTCCAGATGAAGTTGGTAATTGTCTTCTCTAATTCTGTAAAGTAAGCTGTTGGGATTTTGATTGGTATTGCATTGAATCTATAAATTAATTTGGGCAAGATTGACATCTTCATGATATTTATTCTTCCAATCCATGAACGAACACGGAATGTCTTTCCATTTGTTTAGGTCTTTTAAAATTTCTTTTAGCATTGTTTTGTAGTTTTCTGCATATAGGTTCTGTACTTCCTTGGTTAAATTAACTCCTAGGTATTTGAGTCTTTTTGTTGCTATTGAAAATGGAATTTTCCTCCTGATTTCCTCCTCAAATTGTTTAGTAGTAGTGTACAAAAACATTGCTGATTTTTGTGTGTTGATCTTATATCCTGCCATGTTTCTGAACTCATTTATTAGTTCAAGTAGCTTTGTTGTGGATACTTCAGGATTTTATAAATACAGGATCATGTCATCCGCAAACAGTGAGAGTTTTACTTCCTCTTTTCCTATTTGGACGCCTTTAATTTTTTTGTCTTGTCTAATTGCCCTCGCTAGAACTTCTAGTACAATGTTGAATAACAATGGTGACAGTGGGCATACTTGTCTTGTTCCTGATCTTAAGGGGAAAGCTTTCAACCTTTCCCCATTGAGTATGATGTTGGCTGTGGGTTTTTCATATATGCCTTTTATCATATTGAGGAATTTTCCTTTTATTCCTATCTTTTGAAGTATTTTTATCAAAAAAGGATGTTGGATTTTTTCGAATGCCTTTTCTGCATCTATTGAGATGATCATGTTTTTTTTTTTTTTCTTCAATTTGTTAATGTGGGGTATTACATTGATTGATTTTCTTATGTTGAACCAGCCTTGCATGCCAGGAATAAATCCCACTTGGTCGTGATGTATAAGTCTTTTGATATGCTGTTGGTTTCGATTTGCAAGTATTTTGTTAAGAATTTTTGCATATATGTTCATGAGAGAGATTGGTCTGTAATTTTCTTTTCTTGTGGAATCTTTATCTGACTTTGGTATTAGGGTGATGTTGGCTTCATAAAATGTGTTGGGTTATTTTCCCTCCTCTTCAATTTTTTGGAAGAGTTTAAACAGGATTGGTGTTAATTCTTTTAGAAATGCTTGGTAGAATTCACCTGTGAAGCCATCTGGTCCTGGACTTTTGTTTGCTGGGAGATTTTTGATGACAGATTCAATCTCCTTAATTGTGATTGGTTTGTTAAGTTCTTGTATTTCTTGTTGTGTCAGTGTAGGTTGTTTATGAGTTTCTAGAAATTTGTCCATTTCAACCAGGTTGTGTAGTTTGTTGGCATATAGTTTCTCATAATATCCTCTTATGATTCTTTTTATTTCTGTGAGGTCATTTGTAATTTCCCCCCTTTTGTTTCTGATTGTATTTATTTGCATCTTCTCTCTTTTTTTCTTTGTTAGTGTAGCGAGGGGTTTGTCAATTTTATTGATCTTCTCAAAGAACCAGCTTTTGGTTTTGTTGACTTTCTCTATTGCTTTTCTGTTCTCATTTTCATTTAATTCTGCTCTAATCTTTATTATTTCTTTCCTTGTTTTTGCTTTGGGATTGGTTTGCTGTTCTTTTTCTAGTTTCTCAAGTTGTTCAGTTAAATCTTTGACTTTAGCTCTTTCTTGTGTCTTAATATATGCATTTAGGGCTATAAATTTCCCTCTCAAGACTGCCTTCGCTGTATCCCATAAGTTTTCATATGTTGTGTTCTCATTTTCATTTGTCTCAATATATTTACTGATTTCACTTGCAATTTATTCTTTGACCCACTGAATATTTAGGAGTGTGTGGTTCAGTCTCCACATATTTGCAAATTTACTTTTTTCCTGTCTGTTATTGATTTCTAGTTTCATTCCATTATAATCTGAGAAGGTGCTTTGTGTAATTTCAATCTTTTTATATTTTTTGAGAGCTGTATTGTGACCTAACATGTGGTCTATCCTGGAGAAAGATCCATGGGCACGTGAGAAGAATGTATAACCCACTGAGTTTGGATGCAGTGTTCTGTATATGTCTGTTAGGTCTAACTTGTTTACCATATTGTTCAAGTTCTCTGTTTCCTTGTTGATCTTCTGTCTAGTTGTTCTATCTAATGATGTGAGAGGGGTGTTGAAGTCTCCGACGATTATTGTAGAAATGTCTATTTCTTCCTTCAGTTTTGCCAGAGTTTGTCTCATATATTTTGGGGCACCCTGGTTAGGTGCGTAGATATTTATGACTGTTATATCTTCCTGGAGGATTGTCCCTTTTATTAATATATAATGGCCTTCCACATCTCTTATCACTTTTTTGCATTTGAAGTCTGTTTTGTCTGATATTAGTATAGCTACCCCTGCTCTTTTCTGTTTACTATTCGTGTGGAGTATCTTTTTCCAACCTTTTACTTTCAGCTGGCTTGTATCCTTGTGTCTGAGGTGAGTTTCTTGTAAGCAGCATATGGATGGCTCATGTTTTTTTATCCATTTTGTCAGCCTGTATCTTTTGATTGGGGAATTTAATCCATGCACATTCAGTGATACTACTGAAAATGTACTATTTATTTCCTACATTTTATTCTTTGGTTTTCATATGTCATCTTATTTTTGTCTCCCTTTTTACTCTTTTTGTTATCCTTTCTGCTTTTCTTTCTTTTATACTCTCCTCCAAGCCTCTCCCTCCTGTCTTTTTCTTTCAGGTTCTAAGGCTTCCTTTAATATTTCCTGCAAAGGTGGATTCTTTTTTGCAAACTCTCTTAGTTTCTGTTTGTTTGTGAATACTTTATATTCACCTTCATATTTGAAGGAAAGTTTTGCTGGATAAAGAATTCTCAGCTGGCAGTTTTTTTCTTTCAGTTTCCTAATTGTATCATACCACTGTCTTCTTGCCTCCATGGTTTCTGAAGAGAAATCTGCACTAAGTCTTACTGGACGTCCTTTGTACGTGATCGTTTGCTTGTCTCTTGCTGCTCTGAGCATTTTCTCTTTATCTTTTACATTTGACATTCTGAATAATATGTGTCTTGGCATAGGTCTATTTGGATTTATTCTCATTGGGGTACGGTGTGCTTCATGGACATGTAAGTTCATTTCTTTCGTGAGAGTTGGGAAATTTTCAGCTGTTATTTCCTCAAATACTCTTTCAGCCCCTTTCCTTTTTCTTCTCCTTCTGGAACTCCCATGACACATATGTTCTTGCATTTTGTGTTGTCATTCAACTCTCTGAGCCCCTGCTCAATTTTTTCCAATCTTTTCTCTCTCTGTTCTTTTGTCTCTTCAATTTTAGCTGCTCTGTCTTCAGTATCACTTATTCTTTCTTCTATCATTTCGAGTCTGCTATTGTATGCTTCAAATGTATTTTTGACTTCAACTATTGTGTCTTTCATTCCCATTAACTCCGTTACTTTTCTGTTCAGTGTTTCAAATTCTTCTTTGCTTTCGTGCAATGACTTCTTGATTTCATTGATCTCTTTAACTATATTCTCTTTCATCTCATTAATTTGATTTTGGAAATTTGTGCTCATCTCACTGATTAGTTCTCTCAAATTCTGCATCTCTTCTGGGACTTTGCTGTATTCCTTTTCTTGGGCCATGTCTTCTATTTCCTTAGTATGGCTCATAATTTTTTGCTGGTGCTTAGGCATCTGGTTAGTTTGTATTTTACTTAGATGCTCTATCTCTTTCTCTTTTATGGGGTTTTAGTGGCAGGAGGCTGTGAGTTACCACAGCTCTTTGATTTTTGGCTCAACCTTGATTGTTAAGATTGTTCTGCTGGTTGCTTGAAACTGGGCACTAGACCCAGTAATTGGTTGTAGAGTCGTTTCCTAGGGCCTTCGGCACGGAGGCTATAGAGGCCAGGAAAAGCCTCTCTTACTTGTTAATTTTCTTATGTGCACTTCCTTGGTCTGCCAGGAAATGGTGCTTGTGGGCAGCTCTCAATTCAATGCCTGGTCGGAGCGTATTTGTTGTGACACAGGCCAGATCAATGTGATAGAGCTTCCTGTCTGGGGCCTAAGAGCCCTGTGATTCAAACTTTCTGAGACAGTTCTCCAGACTTCTCTCGTAGCACCTCCCTTTTCCCAGCTAGGAAATATTTCCACTCCCTTCTGAATCCTCAACAATCAATCCTTGTTAGTAGAGGAGGAGCTTGGGAGTTTTGTATATCATTAGCCCCTTGCATGCTCCAAGGCAAACAATGGTGCAGCCCCACCTAGCCTGGATGGGCTCTCGGGACAGGGCAGACCAAAGCTGGGAGTCCAAAACAGGGTCAGCCCAGGCTCTCTCTCCCCTCTCCCGTGGAGTCCTCAACAATTAGTCCAGGCTAGAAGAGAGGGAGGTTGGGAGGGTCAGATTTCTCCAGTCCTTTCTAGGCTCCCAGGGCAAACTGCCGTCTGGAAGCCTCCGTGGGGCTCCACAGCCCAAATTTCAGGTCAGAACCTGAGTCAGCCTAAGGCTGTGTCCCTCTCTCTCCCCTTTCCAGGAGTGGCATATCCTTGAAGCCCCCTTTGTCTGTGGTCGCAGGCCCAGAGGCCTGAGAATTCTGAAGCATGTGGGGGAGGGTGCCGGCAGCAGCAGAAGCTGCTACTTGCCACTCACGGTTCTGTTGTCGTGATTTCCCTCTTCTGTCCCCTCTTCTCTGGGTGGTGTGCAGCCTTCACCTGCTGTCCTAAACCCTAGAAGATCTTTTTCTGGGCTGTTTCTGCTTGTCCTCTAGCTATTTTTCTGGAGAAGAGATTCCTGTCTCTTACTAGTCTGCCATCTTCCCGGAAGTGTATTATGCTGTACCTTTTGCACCACATGCTTTTATAGGTTCTGACAAAATGTATAATGTCCTGTATCCATCATTGCAAGATCATGCAGAGCAATCATAATGCCCCAATGCTCTATGTTCTACCCATTTTCCCTACCCATCCCCTCAAAATCTATGGTAATCACTTAGTTTCAATATTTGAAGAAGAAGTTTTATAGTTATATATATTAATATTGAAGGCTTGACATACCAGTCTGTTTTCTTTGATTAGGTGATGCCTATGTACTCAAGAGCCCCTCTATATAAGAATGTCGCAGGACTCCTAAGGATGGGAGTTTTAATATTTTCTTGTTTATTGTGTGAATCTCCACTCATTGAGATAATACCCTATGCTAAGATGAATATATTCATATTCCTCAGAAGCATCCCCAGGTGCATGCTTTCCCACACATCCCCCCACCACTGACACCCTACACTAGTGACCCTCCCCTGCCTTATTTGCCAAAAAATACATTCTAATCCATGCTTTCTGATGTAAATTCAGCTCTTAATGTTATTGGGATCTGCTTATGTATAATTTGCTGCTATTCTCTGGAAGCTTTCTGAAATCTCTTCTTGCCCTTGATACTGGATATTCTGACTACTCTGTGCTTTGGTATATTTCTCTTTAAATTTCTTCTGTTTGGGCATCATTAGCCTTCTTGAATGTGCTTTTTCATGACTTTTAAATTTGGGAAGGTTTCTTCTCTTATTTCTTGAATTATTCCTTCTGCCCCTTTTTCTCTTTCTATTCTTCCTGGACCTCCCATAATGCATATATTGGTAAGCTTGATGGTTTCCCACTAGTCTCTTAGGTTCTCTTTGCTCTTTTTTTTTTCTTATTGCACCTCAGCCTGATTCATTTCAATTTTCTTGTTTTTGAGATTACTGGTTTGTTCTTCAGTCACCTCCTATCTGCTATTGAAACCCTCTATGGATTTTTTTTTCATTTCATTTTTTTGTGGTCTTCATGGCTAGTGTTTCTGTTTGGTTCCTATTAAAAATCTCAAAGAGATTCCCATACTATTATTTCATTGACTTCCTCAGATCAGGTAATTCTGTCTCCATATTTTCATTTATTTCCATGATTATACTGAGGATCTTTTTTTTTTTTTTTTAAGTCTTTGTACAGTGAGTCCAATGTCTGATCCTCTTTGCTGATGGTTTCTGGATTATTATATTTTTCAGGTGGATGGGCCACCATTTCTTGTTTATTGTCTTGTCTTGTAATCTTTTGTTGTACATTGTACTTTTTAATATTTTAAAATGCTAATTCTGGGATTTGATTCCTGAGCTGTCTCTTCCCTCATTTTGTATCTAGTTAATGTTATATCCAGAGATTTATTTGAATGCCAGGTGTTAACCTAGACATACCAACCAAAGCAAAAAGACCTTTCATATTATTTGCAAGTCTAGCTCCTCCTTGATATCAATAATGAAAAAGCTTACTGAGAAGGTTATATTGGAATTAAGATGAGATGAAAAGAAGTAAGTGAACTAGGGAGGATCTGTGGTAAAGTATCCCAGGCTTCAGGAACCTATCAGCATTAAAAGGTTTAAGCAAAACTTCACCTAGCATTCTTGAAAAACAGTACTGTATGTTAAGTTATACCCCCCAAAAGATTTGTTCAAGTCTTAATATCCAGTCCTGTAATTGTGAACATATTTGGGAATAGAGCATTTATATATAATTAGTTAAGCTAAAACCAAATAAATCAGGATGGGTCCTAAACCAATATAACTGTTGACCTTCTAAGAAGAGGCATATTTAGACACACAGAGAGATACAGGGGAGAAGGTTATTTGAGGAGAGGAGCAGAGAGTGGAGTTGTGCTGCCACAAGCCAATGAACACCCAAAAGTTCCAGTAACTGTCAGAACCCACAAAGAGAAAAAAATAATCTTCTTTTAAGGCATTAAGAGAGAGCATGTCCTTGCTGCTACCTTTAATTCAGATATCTAGCCTCTATAACTTTGAGAAAATAAGTTATTCTTGTTTTAAGACACCCATTTTGTGATAATTTGGAATGTAAGCACTATGAAACTAATACAAACAACAAGACGACCAGTGGCAGTACAGCATGGTGGGCAAGGAAGAGAAGTATAGGGAATGAATTCAGGATGCCAAATCATAGGTGTCCTATAATTCAGCACACAAGCTTTTACTCTGAATGTGATTGAAAGTTCTGTCCTGAGCAAAAGCATGGCATAACAGGATCTCTTTGGCCACAATACTGAGAAAGGAATGGAAAATAGTAACAAAGTGAGGAGATCATTTTAGTAATTTGGGAAAGAGGTGATGGCCTCTTGGACCAGACTGTTCAGATTATGGATGCATCAAGGAATTCTAACTGACAGGATTTGCTAATTGCTCAGATGCAGTGTGTGATACAAAGCAATCAAAATGATGGACATGTTTTGGTAATGGATGATGGTCATGGTAGCAGAACATTGAGAACATAATTTGTTGGTACTAACATCTGTGGAGAAGAGTTACTAAAACATCCCTTTATGTTAATATACATGCACATATTAAAAGGACAGCAGTCCTTTTGCCTCATGCAGTGTTCAGTTGGATGCTCTTACATGGAAGGCTGAAATAATAAACGTGTCTTTGTGGCTGGTATATCCATTCACATTCCTGCTAAAGCATAAACTACATCCCATGAGAAGTGACTCAGAATATAACTGTTAGGTAATTTGGCCATGTTTTCTCAGACAACTGGGACTTTTAAGAGAAAGGTTGAGAACTATATCCCTCATTTTCTATACAACAGAAAACCAGGGTCTCTTCAATTAAAAATATTGTCATCATTGAAGTATTATCATCTCTGGGTTGAGATAGTCCCATCTTCAGGAGACCAGGGAAAACATGCCATCCACCAATCTCATTCAGCTTAAATACATGATGATTTTAAGATCTCAAATTCTAAACAGTTCTCCTGAAACATAGCAGCATGGCACCAGAGAGAAATCCCAGCCTGTTCCTCATATTGCAAGGACATTTTTTACTTAAGAAGAAGAAACTAGAATTATCATGATTTCATCAACTTTATTATTCCAATCAAAAATAGAATTCTATAAAATATCTGTGGTGTAATAAGGTCTACAACTTATTTTTTCTTAACATTTTCAAATATTCTCTTCCAGTTTCAGCCAAATCAAGGGCTAATTTTGCCAGACTTAGTGAGAAATAGACTATTTCTGGCAAGACAGAATCTAGCTTTTACATTGTTTTCTATAACCCAGATATTATCCAAATATTATGATAAGAATAGTGATGTAAAGTAAAATACAAATTAGTGATGAAATTCTAAATAAATATTTGAGTTTCCGGTATCTGAATTAAACAATTGGTTGAGTTTTAAGGTTTTACTTAATTTTATGTATCACATTTAACAGATTCCACAATATTTTTATAAAATAGAAATTTTACTTGATTCTTTCATATCATATATAAACTGTGCTACACAAAATAAAATAAAGGGATGAAACAAACCAAATATCAAATATTTACAATTATTACTTGATTATCATTTTCAAATGTGCATGGAATTTACCACTCTGTCCAAATGAAAGTAACATATATTTGAGCAACAAATTCTATGGATAACTCTGGAAAGATTTGGAAGATACATATTGAAATATTTCTGATTTTGGAAAATATACTTGATGCCAAATTTTGACATATCAAAATGCTTACAGCTTCTTGATTTTGAGGCAAATCTACATATGAAAATAATATGGTTTGATAAAGCCTGGAAGATGACTAAAAGATCAATGATAGTCCAGATGAAGAAAGAACAGTAGGCCTTTGAATGCTATTAGAACACTTCACTAGTGATGGGATCACTGCATTTGTTCATAAAGAAAGGACAGAATAGTTTAATAGGAAGAGAAAAGATATTGAATGCTAGATTGTGAATAGTGAGGAAATGCAGAGTAGGTGCAGATTGCATTTTATGATAGAATAAAAATGTGATCACTAGCCTGGGAACAATTTTTTAGGAAAGAAGAATGGGCAGATTTGAGGTGTTTTGGAGCATCTTATACATTATTATTGACTTAAAATTATGTATAACATAAGCAGTGGTCCAGAGGAAGCCTTGTGATTGCTAGAGGCAACAGAATGAGAAAATAGAAGGAAAATGGTGAGTAACACACAGAAGTGAGGGATTTCTTTTTGCACTGAATGCAAGTTCTGAGCTTCAAGAAAAAGAAGAGCCTGATTTTGGCAACTTTAAGTAGCTAGAATAAATTGATAGAAATAATAAGAATATACAGCAATGTATAATAGGAATAGTGCATATTTGTAAGTGGTAAAATATATTTCTCTCAATTTTTAACATGATGAGGTCAAAATAATAGTAATATATTCAAATGAATTAGATATCTAAAATTAGAGATGCAGAAAAATAAGTGTTGTACGTAGAAGGGTAGGTGGAAATAAGAATGGATGTGGTCACAGGAAAAGGAACAATATGGGGAAATGTAGAGTAAGTGGAAACCAAAGTTGAAGAATAGGAAAAGTGAAATGATAACTTTAAGGAGGCATATGAGAATAGAAAGAGTAGGCAATTAAGATAAAGAAAGTAAGAGGAATACCATCAAATAGATTTATATAAATATAGAAATACAGATAAAAGAAGATATAGATATAAATAATATAAAAATATTAACAATATAGGTGATATCAATATATATATATATTGATATAGGCATAGTTACAGGTATGGCTAGGGCTATGGATGTGGATGGAGGTAATGTGACCATAGATCCAATATTACTTAAAGCAGTCCCATTTATACCATTTATACTATTGTTAACAGTTCTCCATATGTACATCACAATTGCAAAGTGGTAAGAATGTGGAGAAGCATGGGAATGTAACCTATGGACTATAGTTAACTACAATACTGTAATATTCTTGCATCAATGCCAAAGATATACTCTGATAATAATAGGGATTATGAAAAAATATAACAAATGCATGTTATACACCATAGTTAGTGGTAATAGTCTGATGATATTATCTCATAATCCTTAAGAAATATTCTGCAACAATATAGATTGGTGAAGGAGTGTTGTATGAAAATTCCTTACATGTCCATAATTGTTTTGTAAGTTCACAACTTCTCTAATAAAACTATATTTTTTAAAAACAAAACCAAAAAATGCAAACAAACAAAAATAATAGTCTTCTGTGTTGCTTGCAGAAATGCTATTTTTGGATGATTATTTTTTATTTTCCAAGTGGGCAGAGAGATTGATGTAGTTATATGAATAGATATAACACAAAGGATAGGTATGTGGGTGTGCATATGTGTAAATTTCTATATATACATAGGTAGGCGTACTATCTAGCTATAGATAATCTTTCTGTGGATTGAAACTACATGGATTGCTAAATAAGCACCTTGTCAATATTATACTTGCTGTAATCATGGTTTATGACATAAAACCTTTTGAGTGCTTCTTTAACCTCTGTGTTTTTCAAGCTGTAGATGATGGGATTTAATACTGGGATGAAAATCGCATACAACATAGAGATGAATCTGTCTCTGCCTGGGGAGTGTTGACTGTAGGAAGGATGAGTATAGGTGAATATTATGATGCTATAAAACAGACCTATGACAAGGAGATAGGAAGGCACATGTGGAGAAGGCTTTGTGCTTCCCTTCAGTTGATGGGGTCTTGAGGACGGTGGAAATAATGTAGATATAAGAAATGAAAGTTATCAGAAAGGCACTGATCGCTAAGATCCTTCCTATCACTAAAACAAGCATCTCTGCCACATACGTGGAAGAACAGGCAGAAGGTGAACACCGTATGCAGGAGGGACTTTAGAAATGGTGCTGCCCATGTTCCAACCAACAGCTAGGCACAGCGTACCTTTGTCATGATGAGGGTGTAATCAAGAGGGAAACATATGGCCACGTACCGGTCATAAGCCATGATGGCAAGAAGGAGCACCTCAGTTCCTGCCAGGGCCACAAGAAAATAGAGCTGCAAAGCACACCCAACAAAAGAAATGCTATGCTTCTCAGTTAAGAAGTTGTCAAGCATCTTGGGAACACTAGCTGAAGGGCAGAATATGTCTAAGAGGGACAGATTTGCCAAGAAATAATACATGGGTGTGTGTAGCTTTTTCTCAATCCCAATGACCAGGAGAATGGCACTATTTGCCAACAAGGTGACGTGATAGATGACAGTCAAAGCCACAATGAAAGGATAGCGCACCTCAGCGAGATCAGAGAGCCCTAAGAGGAAAACATCCTTGGTGGTGAGATTGCGGGTGTCCATCTCCTTTTTCCACATTGGTCTTTCTGGAGCAAATGAAACCAACGTACAGAGAGGAGCCTAGTGATGATCTACACTTGGAAAATAATTTAGCTGTGGTTAATGATAAATTGTGTTAGCACAATTTAATTACAGATATCAAATTACTATAAATGGTAAAAATATCCCATGCATTTATGATATTTATGGAATATTCACCCTGTTTTTTAACAACAAGGTGAAATTTTAAATTTCATCTTAGTGAAACTTGTTGGTCAACAGGAGCTTTTGTGATTGCACAATTCAGTGAGAGCTGGTGGTCCATCCTTCACATCTGCTTAGGAAGCTATATTTTTCCTTCTTGTTTTATCTCATGTTTTTAGTTTTATGCACTATCTAAACACTGAGTTAGCTCAAGATAGAAAAGTGTATTTTTATTGAAAGTAAATTTTACAAATAGGAGACACAGAGTATAAGATTAATACATAATTGATCAACGAAATAATAAGTGAATTGAGCTTTTGTTTTTTGGTTTGACAAAGTGTTTCTATTGGAAAGAAATAACTAGGACAATATTTCTATAACTTCACAATCATAATCATTTAAAAATGAAGAGTAACATGTTATATCCTCAAAAGATATACCTTAATGCACATTAAATTTAGCCTATATAATATAAATGAAGACATGGTAATAGTGTCTGAATGTGATCCCAACACAAAACAGACCTGTTTCCATATATATACAAATCCATTTCCCATTAAAATTTAAGTGCTTGAGCACATTTTATTTAAAATTTATATTTGGTAGCACATATTGTTTTTATTTACCCTTGTTTAACTTTCTAATTATTCTTCAGTACACCAGAAGATCCCAATCATCAGTAAATTTATGATTATTTGCAAAAGTAATTTAATTTTATTCAAGGTCAGGAAATTTATAAGTATGTTGAATTTTTTGTTACTTTAAAAACTAATATATTCTGTTTTTATAAACAACACATATGTGTGATAGAAAATTCAAACAGAAAATATGTTTAGAAAATAAAATGCCAAAATAAGCCTATTGTTCCTCTACATCACTTCTCCCCCTTCTTTTCTTTTACCTCATAAAATTTTTCATGATTTCTTGGCTCAGATAAAATGAATAGCATACTTATTGCAGTGTATACATAATTGTTTCTTCAAACAAATGGAATTATTATTTTCTGACAAGTTTCAATTTTTTCTTGGAAAGATTTAAATAAGAAATACTGAAATTAATTGGAAGATGTTATTCTTCTAACCTTAATGGCACTGTTACTATTTCTGTTCCTTCTTTCCTTAAACAGCAGCACCTCTATCCTGCGTGAAGTAAAATAAACTCATTTAAGTCATGGTCTGTAAATAATTGAACTTTGGAAAAGAAAATTATTATTTTAAGCAAAAATGTTTAGATAACATTATTCAATGAGCAAAAGTTTGTTAAATGGGTAAATAAAGATATTGGAGCAAAAAATATCTGCAGCACTAATTCTCAAGTTCCCAAGTGTTCAATGTGCTGCAAAGTATTGCATATCATATATTAATACATTGAAAATTAATTGTGAATATGAGAAATTAGAGGCACTTTTTATTACCAGACATAATTAAATCCCAGAATTGGTCCTTTTATTTAGGAAAATAAAAGCAATATTTTCATTAATAATATATTGCTGAGGAAAAGTTTCTATAACTTTTTTTTAAACAAATGATTCTAGGAACAGAAAAATCCTTCTGCAGTGCAATCTCCACTGCTTTGTGGGATTACTTGGTGTGAATATAAGCACATGAGTATGTACTATACTTCACGTAAACTGGTAGATTCTATTGCCTGAGAGAATGGCAGGAATTCCCCAGATGGGGAATTTTATAGTTTTATACTTTTACCTTAGTCTTTCATGGGACTTTACAAATATTTTTTCATTTTTTGCCCAAAACATTTTGAAACACATCAAGGTATTAATGAACATGTATAGAATATTAAGATCTTATTTTATAATTTGGGTTCCATACTAAATGAAGCTCAGTTAGGTGGTTCATATAAACTGATTAGATAGATCAAATCGGATATTTGCTACAGAAAGTTTAAAATCTTGGACAAAATAAATCTCTCCTTTTTGGTTTCACACAGAAATTAAAATTTTAACATACAGGCAATATCACTATTTACCTTGCATTCTGATTTATTTTAGTCTTAACTAGATCATTCTCATCCACATTTCTAGTTGAAGTCTGATTCATTCTTTAGTTTCTTAAACAGTGGCTGTATGGAGTTATTGTTTTACAATTAATGTAGCTTCTTCAGTTTTTTTGAGACTTAGAGATCTTTAACTCTGAGTTTCAGGTGTCACAGAGATATCTAAGTTTCCAGGGAGTTATCAGAATGAACATAAAGAGTAAAGTACTTTAGTATTTAGGTAAAAACAACAACTAAAACTCAGAAACAAATGTGACTACTGCAGGAGTTTACAATCTAGGTTTTCATTTCTTTATGGGCACTTTCTAAGTGAAACTATTTTTAGAAATAAAAACATTTGAAACTTAACTTATATTGAGCTTGTTAACTATAGACCATAGCAGAAGATTGTCTTGTTTCTCCTTTGCATTTTTTACTAGGGTTATATTATGTCACAGGTAGAATATAATTTACAGAACTTTATTTCAAAGTTCTTTTTTTCTGAAGATTAAGCTTTGGGCTATAGTAGACTATAAACACTTTTAGAGAGGCATCAGAGCAAAACAATGTAACTGATGAGGAAAGGTGGTTGCTTTTTTGATTTATAACATCTTTAAAATAACTAAAACCATGACTAACAACATTATACTATTGTCTAATATGCAGAAAACATTGTCAAATCTTGAGGAATTTT